>JAPYZU010001670.1:0-16885 GCA_030523005.1 Tryphoninae sp. B BG-2022a
CGTAGCAACTTATTCCTTAGCGTAGCAACTTGTTCCTTAGCATAGCAACTTATTCCTTAGCGTAGAAACTTATTCCTTAGCGAAGCAACTTATTCCTTAGCGTAGCCTTTTATTCCTTAGCGAAGCAACGTATTCCTTAGCGTAGCAACTTATTCCTTAGCGTAGCAACTTATTCCTTAGCGTAGCAATTTATTCCTCGCAATAAGATTTTCAACGCTAGTTTCTATAGAAGGTTTTCTAACAATTATTTTATCTTTCTTTATTTTTATAGACGATGACTTTCTGGAGAACACTTCGATAGCTTACAAGTTTTGGTATATAACGATCTCTACGTTTGCGGTGCGTTTTAAATATTATTACGCTTGGTTGTTCGCTGATGCGATTTGCAACAACTCGGGCTTGGGAAGAAACGTAAGAACGGACGGAAGTGTAGCGTGGGATCTTATATCGAACGTCGATGTGCTGCCATTCGAGGTAAGATTTTATTGATTCGCTTTGAAAGCCTGGATAACGTTTGACCGATTTCCTTTTTATTTGTAGACTTCGTTGAGTATGCGAGACAGTATCAATGCGTGGAACAAGGGGACGAATCGTTGGCTGAGAATGGTCGTCTACGAGAGGGCCGGACGTAACAAAACAATCTTCACTTACGTCCTTTCCGCCGTATGGCACGGTTTTTATCCAGGCTACTACCTCACTTTTGCTAGTGGAGCGTTCTTCACTTTCGCGTCCCGTTCCGTGAGTCAATCCTTTCTAATATTTTCTTACCATCGTTACTACTTACTTGCCATTATTGTTAATCTTTTTGTTTGTATGCCTTTTTACAGGTCCGTCGCCATATCAGACCGTACTTCGTCAATTCCAAACCAGCAAAGTTTTTCTACGATGTGATGACTTTTATCACTACTCGATTAGTTTTAGCCTACATAACGTTCAGCTTTGTTCTACTAGAATTCTTGCCGAGCATTAAATTGTATCTGTGAGTATCGACAATTGGACAAGTTTTCAATTTCGTTAAGAAACAAATTAACTCGCTACATGTTTCTTTTCATTCAGGCATATGTACCTGGCTCCGCACTTATTGGGACTTGCCGCTATATTTGTCCTGCCCTTACTTCCATTCGGCAGAACTACTAAACCACCGATCAATTCCGAGACATCGAAACGTTCAACGGAGATCACGAACGGCCATGCCAAGAAGTCGGAGTAGTTTACCCAGTGATAAGCAACGCAACGAGATAGAGAAATTAACGGTGCGATCGTTCCATATTAGCTACTAATAATTATACAACCCTCGACAAAGATTTTTTTACGATAAAGAACACACAAATTATCCGTACAAGAAAGAAATCAGTTCGTGCGAACAATAGTATAAATATTAAAATATCGATGTATATTACGAATGTTGCACATCCGTGTACATAACACACGGCATATTACCTGTATTTTTTCTACAAAATTTTGATATATTTATATAGATAACAAATATGATACAAATACGTTAACTCCCTATCTGTTGAAGTTTGCGAAGAATTATAAGATTATTATATCGCTAGAATTATAAGGTTACTAAATCACTCGAATTATAAGATTATTATATCGTTCGAATTATCCGTACAAATTAGACGAGTACAAGATTTTTTGTTGTTGCGAAAAAGATAAATGATTTTATTGAAGATCATGCATGAGTCTGAACCAAGATGCGAGTTAACATCGAGGCCGTCTAATACAGTTTGTAAATTTAAGCGGACTCAGCTTTTGCGTATATCAGAGTTTGTCTTGTAATAATAAAAACAAGTTTTTCTAAAATCATGCCTTTTGCCACGTTTCACTTATTTCGTTCAATCGACTTAGTCGTACGACAAATGGAACAACGAGTAATGCAATAAATGTACACCACGGCTTATGCTGTGTTCTTCGTTTGGAGGTTGCGTCACGACATGTTATTCACAATCTGACATCACAAACGAATAGTTTGTGTACTCACATCAGCCTAAGAAATCATTACTCTCAGACGGATTATTGCTCTTATGCAGATATGCCAAGGTCAAGTAAATCGAGTTCTATGCACCTTTACGTATTCACTGATTAAGGCCGGTGCAGACGAGTATCGACGTGCAATTATTCTTACGAAAGAGAGTAAACGTTACTGGTTAAGTTTGACCGATGTAAACAAAGCGCTGAATCGATAGCAATATACCATTAATTAATGCGTAAACACTAGCGTCCGATGGATCTGCTCGTACTCGACGGTACTGAGCATATTCCCAGTTCAATTTCAGATATGAAAAAAGCTTCTCCGAATTAAAAAGTTACCGAGTTTATCGTTTAATTATTGTGGTTCAAGTTCGAATTTACACCTTGCATATATATATACAGTGGATTTGTGACGACAGTAGTAGTGTGTCGGAAGAAGATGGCGGGCAGCAACGAAGACACGATTGATCTGTTGGGAAAAAGGGCAGAAGCTACAAAAGATGCAAAACGTGACAAAGACACGAGGACGTCATTAATCGATCATTTGTCGTACTTTTTTGCGTTTTGCGCAACTACCATTGGCACAGGACGGCTAATGGAATATCAGGTTTATAATCGGGTAAAGAGAAGCACCCGAACTGTCGAGGTGCTCCCGAAGCCCTATTACACCACGGCTGGTCGTGTCTCCGCTTCTCTAGGGGAAATCGGAAAGAAGTGGCTGGCTACTTGTGTGGCTCTTCGTATCGGCTCAGTTGGCCGACCGGGCTTACGCTTGCCAGGTCATCGCGATTCGCGATCAAAACCCCTCGATGGTAATTACACAAGTACAAAATACAAAACATCATCGATATTAACTCCTCGGTGAAATCTGTGTAGAAAATAAATCATCCAAAAACCAACTGACGTCTACGCGGAGGAATTTTGTTTATTTACAAAAATCGTCGATATTTCAGAATCTCTTGGCGTTCGTCAAAATGGGCTACGCGATGATGCTGCTGACACTCATTCTCATGTTTTGGACCTCGATGGTGCGGATGCACGAATTACCGGTGCAGTATCCTCCCTGCTTTTTCAATCCGTTGTGTACCTGCTCGAAGGCTATACCAGATCTTGGAATCGTTGCCTGCGACAATGTACCGATGCCAAGAATCCCACAGCCCATCAACGCCTCGAAAGTGTTTATGCTTCAATTGGAAAACAATGGATTACGTCATCTACAGCCCCAATTTCTTATAAACACTGGTAAGGACTGAAAGAAGTACGTGTACATGAACCAGAGAATATTTCAGAGATGGGCCAAGATTGCTATTTACTTTTTTACCGTTGTCTGTCTCTCGTTCATCCTGCACTTCTCTTTTGCTTTGACACAAAAAACCCACACTAAGGTGAAAAGTGTGTGGGGGGTTGGTTGTGTTGCGTTACATTAACAATGAGGATCGCGTGTGTATTTCAGGCCTCTACAAGCTACAGATCAAACATAATCCGATATCGGATATACCGGACGAGGCGTTTCTAGGGCTTGAAAGATCGTTGTGGGAGCTTGAATTACCATACAATCGACTTACGAGGGTGCCAAGCAAGTCCTTCAGGCATCTTCAAAAATTGAGACTTCTCGATTTAACAGGTAGATCCTTGTATTATTATTTTCGGACATACAAGAACAAAGGGAATTAATGCAAATGCCATTTTTATAATATAAATATTGTTTTATAGGAAATCGTATTTCGTATATTGCAACTGATACTTGGCGAGGATTGGAAAATTCTTTGCAAACTTTGAGGCTGGGAAGGAACTCCATCGATAAACTTCCAGCCGATGCATTCGCCGGCCTTAGCTTCCTCGAGGTTCTTGATCTTCGTGAGAACAGCATCAAGGAGATCGATCCATCAGTGTTTCGAGATGGAATGGCCCATCTAGCTCATCTTTACTTGAACGACAATCAATTAACGGCTATTCCTTATGCTCAGTTACAGTCTCTGAAACGCATGAAAGTTCTTGATCTCAGTTACAACAGAATAGCCAAGGTCATTCAGCCTCAGACAGAGGCTGAAATTCGAGGTCTTCAAATGTCTCTGGACATTCTTCGACTGGATTACAATCACATTGAAAGCCTCATACCTGGTTCTTTCCAGCATTTTAGCAAGGTCAACAAGACTTATCTCAATGGAAATCCTCTCACCAGGGTCGAGGTATGTTTGTTCAAAAAAGCATGACAATGGAATACAGAAAAGAAATCAAGGTGATAATCTAATTGATGTATTGAATTTTTTGTCTGATTGATTGGCTTGGTTGATTTCAGGAAGGTGCGTTCCGAGATTCGAGAATTCGCGAATTGTATTTCACCGATTGTGATCTTCGTGAGATTAGTTCGCCTGATCTATCAGGACTGGAAACATCACTGGAACTGCTGGATCTCTCGGGAAATAATGTCACGGAATTGCCACCTCATCTGTTCCAAGAGTTTGATTTCCTGAGGACATTGATATTCCGTGAAAATAGAATCGATAATTTTTCACCTGGTAAAAGAACTATCAATTTTCTAATTTTATCAACGATTCTTCACGAGGAACTTTTGTATTTTATAATCGTGACCGTTTTTACAGGTGAAGTATTCACTGGCTTCCAGTACTCGCTATATAATCTCGATCTGAGTGGCAAAAAGAATGGAATAATATCGCTCCAAGATCTGAGACAGATGAGAAATTTGCGTTTCCTCTCGTTGTCGCGAATGCCACAACCTACTCTGTCACCTGAAGATTTTCTGGAGTTCGGTATAGACGTTAAAGAGCTTCATATTGTACAGAGCAACCTCAATACAATCAAGAGTCACGCTTTCATGCACGTGCGCGGAATAAAATCTTTGGATTTCTCGGAAAATTCAATCACGACGATCGACGAGGATGCGTTTTCTGAGGTTTAATTGGATTAATCCTCTATTCCTAATAATTGACGTCAACGAATATTTTAATTGTAAAGATCATATTTTCAGGTTGGACACTCTCTTTTAACGCTGAGAATGTCTAATGGTTTGGCCACTACTACAAACGACTTGCCCAGTAAATCTTTCAAGTCATTGACAAATCTTCAACATCTCGATTTGAGTAATAATAAAATAAAGTCGATGCCAGATACGTCGTTCCACTTTTTGAAGAGAATTAAACGTCTAGAGCTGCAGGACAACGAGATAACGGAAATTAAAAAGGGTACATTCCAGGTACATGGATTTTTTTTCAACGAAACAAGTTAGTTTTACAACTATAACGTTTATTCATATGAAATATGCGTGTATGTTTAAAATTCAGGGAGACATTCATTCAACACTGGAAGACGTCAATATGGCGTTCAATCATATCGGACATATACAAACTCATACGTTCGTCGATCTTTCATCATTGACGAGTATCAAACTTGAGGATAATAGAATCGACAAAATCGGGAGACGCGCTTTCATGAATATGAATCGTTTGAAGTACATCAATCTACGAGGCAATAAAATCAAGGACATCACAGACGAAGCCTTCCAGGTAAGTGAAAAGAATAAAGAAGGGGAAAGCACGAACCGGATGGTAACTTTAAACCAAATTTTCAGAATCTACCGGATCTGGAGTTCCTTGATCTTGCTTACAATGATCTCAAAGAATTCGATTTCATGTCTTTTGATCAAGTTGGTACACTGGCCTCATTTAAAGTCAACGCTAGTCACAATCATATTCCAAAATTATGGATCAACAGTACGACTATCACTCCTGCTACTAATGGTGAGAGTTTTTTCACACATAAATGAAAAAAGAAAATAGATAAACATGTGTTTCCGTTGAAACTGCACTAATAGTTTTTCAATGAAAGCTAATGATATTAACGCCAACAAAATAAAAATCGTTTAGTGTATTTTCCAGTTGGTGGCAATCTTCAGTCCAACATCAAAGTATTGGATCTAAGTTATAACAACATTACCGACATCATGAAGTATTATTTCCGCCCCGTCGAGTACTCCCTCACGCACCTTTATCTAGCTCACAACGAGCTCGTTAACGTGACCCAAAGTGTTTTCGGAAATATGCCTCATTTACAGTGGCTCGACTTCCGTTATAACGAACTCGTCGAGATTGACTTCGATTGCTTTAGAAACACGAAGAATCTTCAGGTTCTCTTGCTCTCGCACAACAACTTGATGGACATTCCAGCCGAGGCTTTCAAATCCCTGAAGAAACTTCGAATTCTCGATCTTTCTTGGAACAAGCTACGAATACTTCCAGATCATATGTTCCTCGATCCGTCGATTGAGACTCTCGATCTATCGCACAATCAATTCATGCGTTTGCCGATTAAATCCATGTCGCCAACAGCCGCAGGATCATTGTCGACCCTTGACATGTCCTGGAACTTGCTATCGGGTGTTCACACCACCGATGCAGTTTCTAAGCTTCGCGTGAGTCAACTTGAAGCGATTAATCGAGACACGAACTGCGCATTGATAATCCTGTTTTTTCGTACATTCTTTTTCAGAGTCTATCCTGGCTCGATGTCTCTTACAATCGTCTCGTGAGAATGGACGACGCGGTGTTCTCGGAAATGTCTCAATTGACTCATCTCGATCTCAGTCACAACAAACAGCTGATTCTCGAATCTCATGGTAGAACTTTCAGTGGATTGGAAGACACTCTTTTGTTCCTCGGTCTTAGCAACATTTCTCTCCTTAGTGTGAGTATTAACGTCTTCTCGGCTCGCTGTAATTTTTATTAAAAATATTCAGATTTTATGGAATCTTCAATTTGTATTCAAATTACATTTTGCATACATCAACGACAGGTGCCTGAATTGCCTTTCCGTCGTTTGCGAACTCTCTATCTGGCTCACAATGAATTGGCGTCCATACCAGCTGAGCTCGCATCGAACCTAAGTTCCCTTCATCATCTTGACTTGAGCCACAATGACCTGACCGTTGTGCCCCTCATAACTCACGCACTTCCCGAATTGAAGATTTTCGATATCGGTTACAATCCTATTACTGCGATCAGCAACACGAGCTTCCTCGGCCTCGCTGATAGTCTCGAAGAACTCGACATTCGCAGACTCTCGCTGGCTACATTCGAGGTATGTGAGAGCCCTTATACTTCATAACAAACAATATCCAAAGCAACGTGCTATTTATAAAAAATTACTTTTTCTAGGCTGGTGCTCTGTGCAAAGCTTCAAAATTAAAAACTTTGCTCATTACTGCATATACTGGTGTCAAGAATTTTAACATTCCCAATATATTGGAATACAACCATGGCTTGAAGAATCTCCATATCGACGTGAGTAAATGGTTCCAAAAAGTTGAACTTCTCATTTATTACATAAAATATAACGAACGTAATGGTTTTTCTGTAAGGTTGACAACGAGACGAACTTAGAGAAGGAGATGAAGGGCAAATTCCCAGCTAAGCTTTACAACTTTACTTTGAGTGGTAGAAATCTGCGTACGTTGCATAAGGACATTCTCATGGTGAGCGATTAATAGAATTGTAGCTCGTATGAAATTGATCCTTAATTTCATCACCACTACTTTACTCCTTATCCGTTTGACAGGGTATGCGAAATCCTCATCTACACTTTGCTCTTCATAACACGAGTGTCTCGGATGTACCAAAGGATCTGTTTGATCGCGCGGACCGAGTGAGAAATGTTACCATTGATTTGCATAACAACGAGTTGAAGACCCTGCATAATCCTTCATCCGGTCACAAACCGGGAATGCCGGATAAGAGATTTTTGCTCAGACTTCGAATGGCTGGAAGTTACATAAATTGCGACTGCGACATTGGGTAAGAAAAAAAGGATCGATATCTTTCGGTATCTTTTTCGTTGATTAATAATATCGAATATTTATTTGCATTCGTAGTTGGATCGAGGTTTGGCAGAGGAAACATCGACAATATCAGGAGGACAGATGCACGACTTACAACGAATACAACAATTACGAGCGTGACGAAGGTGGCGAGTATAGTTGCTGGGACAATGGCTGGGACGATGATCTTCGCGAGACCTTCTGCAAGAACAAGAACAACATGTCGGTCTCGCACGTTCTGAAATCTGAGATAGAATGTGGCTGGGGTGCTGCCAGTACCATTCATCCATCGAGCATTCTCGGTTTCCTAGTTCTCACAGTCGTTACAGTGAACATCTACTAAACAATTCTGAAGTTCCTTTTTCCAAAATACGCTATGCTTAAAATTTATAAATATCGATAACAACAATAATTCGTGAATCGATGAGCTGCGGAGTAAAATGTAACTCGATCGTTTGTCAAGGAGGACGAAAGGACGATGTATTCTTCCCGCAGTGAATAATGTTGAATGGCAGCAGGCGCGTCAAAGGTCAAACGGAGTAATCGTTAAAAACAACGAAAATTCTGATCCATCGTCAGAACGATATTGCCATCTTTCCATAATTTATCCTATCGTGAAGAAAAATGTTTGTAGTTTGAGAGTACAGTTAAGTTCATCCGTAAAGAGAATTTCTTTTCTGTAACCCACAGCTTTTCTGATTTAAGCATGGATTGTCGTTTCGCGTACGAACATTCCTTCGTTTCGTTGTGGACGAACGATCATTGTATAATTTTATCCAGATCATTTAATACGGCTTAACTGTACGGTCAAAGGTGTTTCTCCAAACGCAATATTGCTGATATCATCTCACAGATCTGGAAAATCTGTGTTGGCGGATGTGTCCAGAAAAATGAGAATAAAATGAAACAGCAGGCGGAAGGGGAGACTGGAAGAGACATTGAATTAATTAGCCTTTGTCATCCGCTTGCTTGGGCTTCTTAATTTAATTTAGTTTTATTTACAATTAAAATATACATTTATATATGTATATTGACCGCAGCTATGTTGGAACGGATGTTTTATTTAATTTTCAAAGATACAGAATAAAATATTTCAAGCGAATCGCATAATTTTAGCAATGATTCCAATAGTCATGTGTAGTATCGGCATACCGATAAAACCGAAGATGAAGACCAACCATACGTAAATACAGACCAATTGCAGTCCGAGAATCCCATATTTTACGATCATTTGACGATAATCGTTCGCCTTTCGTATATTTATCATTTTGTCCAAAACAAATCTCAGTATGTGCAATAGTATCTGAAAATTAACGGTTACAATTTTTAGATGCTTCACCTCTACAATCTCAGCCAAAACTTTGTCAAAGTTAACCCTATTGTGATTGCGACTATTTTATAATTCTCTCCTCATTCATACTTTCACCTTTCCGAGTTTGAGACTCGGCGCTTATAGACTTGAAGTTTCAGGAATCTTAACAGTTTTCAAAGAAAATATAAAATATCTTTATGACAAAAACTAGGCTGTTTGCAAATATACATTGATGATTGTGCAATGTAAGTTTTGGTTGAGATTGTACCAATCCATCCCTGCCGAGGGCGCCATGTTTTTTACGGATACTCATTACCCCCATCATTCCATTCGAGTACGTCGCGGCGTGGCCGGAGAACACCGCGCGGGTGTTTTCCGATATTCGATCAGATCAAAAGTTTCGATTTGCAAAAAGGTGCTTTCAGTAGGTAACAATTAATTCTGTAGACATTCGCGCACGCTACCTCAGCTACGGGAGTTATGTTGACAATGATGTAGATTAACGCGAGTAAAGATCGTCCAGTTGCGTGCCCCATAACCCTCATTAAGGATGCGAAAGAGTACTCGGTCCGTGGTATTCCGTACGATTCTTGATAATTTGCCAAATAATATCGGAGCGTATTTAGAGACCCCTTTTTTTCAATAGTAGATTCAGCTATCGTGTTTCGAGTCGTAGCTGTAAATATTCGTAAATAGCCATGTGACAATCTCAACTTTTCATGTTTTCGTCAATGTAAGCATTGCTATTAAGAATGAAAAGAAGCTTTTGGTAAGAACCGCGTTGGTTTCCGTCCCTTCCGGTTTTCTTACCGACTGCTAGCGCCGCGGGGCGGCAGGCAGTCGAACTAGACGTTTGATGGCGGTCAGGGTTGTGCAGACTATATAAATTTCGATACTTCCACTCGGTAACACTTTTGGGATCTAAATTTGTGATTTCTTCGTCGACATTGCGTACGTTCGTGTACCAGGCTCGGTTTTTGTCGTGTTTCCAGTCATTACATTTCTCATGGTCCTGACATAAGAGCTTTGGTAGCGTAGGCGGGAAAAGTTTATCATCGTCCACTGCCATTGCGTCCGCCTTCTCAGAGATGTCGCAATTCTTCGCAACTTCTACCATTTTCGTTGTTTGACGCGTATAAGAGGATCGCGAGTGAAAAGTTGTGCGAGATGAATCCGTGAAATGAGACAAGTTGTTTCATTACTGTTAATTAAAAAGTATGGTGGATCAAAAACAGTAACATTGTGTTAAAAATTAGTAAAAAAACATTGCATCGAAGAATTGGGGGAACCTGTCAAAGCGGTCCGCGGTGTTCCAGACAAGTCGATCTTAACGGTGAAGAAACGATCTTATTCTAGTCGTCCAAAGAGTAATTACTTGAATTTCTCAGCATGTTCTTCGAAGTTTGCGAATTTTCTTTCATCGCGCGTTTCAATGCTTCATAATAATATTGACAAAAACATTGCAATTCCTTTTTTTGCAAACTTCAATTTATTTGAAGACAGGCTTTTTGTTTTTTTTTTGTTTTATTTCATTTATTTCGCCAAGTTCAAATAGCATCAATATTTTTATTACACGAAAAAATTTCATATAGCACAATTATCGCCGATAGGTTCATACATAACAAAAATTGAATTTCATTGCAAAGTACAAATTATAATATATTATTTATAATACAAATTATAAATAATAATAATGGGAATTGCAAAAGTGCAATTTTTTCTGATGCGCTAATTGATAAACGAGGTGTGTAAGATTTGTATCAGGAAAAAGACATACAAAGTGATGTAATTAGAATTCTCGTTTATCGATAAAAAAAAACTTGTTGATTCAAAATTGTTACCACATTATTCGTTCATCAAAATGATTATCCCATCATTCTTTCAGTCGCTGCGACATGTATTTATGGTGATTGTTTTTTTTTTGTTTGTATTTAGCTGATTCGCTTTGACGCATAGGATAGAAGTTGGAATTTGAATTATGCGCACAGGCTGGTGCGATTCATCGGACCCAAAAATATTCCATCACCGAATTTATTAAACGATTATTCGTTTCCGGTAGGTTTTCCGGCATTTCTATAGAATATCGAGACATCTACAAAACTCCATAATCATTGGTAAAAAATATGTTCCTCGCTTTCTCCCTTCTCTCGATAACAGTAAAATGCATTTGCTTGCGCGAAATGCACTTTTGTCAACAATGCCTCGAAAATATATATTGCCAGTGGATCGAGGAAGTATTTCTCGCTTTGGAAATGCTTCCAACGATACTTAGCCAATGTGTTTTTTTTTTGTTTGCTCTCACCTCAGCAATCTCGTTTCTCTGTTAACAAAATAGTATGTATAATATAATATACACTATACCATCGTAAGTTCTAGTAACGCGTTAATGACAGTATACGTATCTAAGTAGCGTGTAGAAGCGATATGATTTGATGACTCAACGAGAATATATCTTTTCTTGTTGTTCATTATTTTGTCCATTTGTCAAATATTTTCTGACCTCTGTTTCTTTTTTACTTTTTCAGATTATCAGCAACTCTTCTTTAATGCCGATCTCAGTATAGCTGTTCTCATCGACGTGACGAGTTTTTCCAGCTCCTCGACCTTCATCTTCAATATCCTATTGTCCCTCTCGAGCTCGCTCGCTCTCGCCATCATTTCGTTCTCCTTTGCCTTCTTGTTCATTCGAGATTTCCTAGATGCCTCGTTATTCTTTTCCCTTGATTCCCGATAGCTGCCACATTCCGACATAATGTCCTCGGAATCGCTGTCGACGCAGCGTTTCTTACCTCGACCCTTTACACCTCGTTCATCCGTTTCCTTTCTCGACGATCTTGAATTCGTACGTTTCCTTCCTCTAGCCTTACGTTCCGACATTTTAGCGACACTGTCGAGGGCATCGGAAATCGCAGCGATCGAAGCTGTGTTCGCTTCATCGTAATTTCTTCGTGCGGAGTTGTTTCTTCTGGTGTGATGCAACTTACTCGTTGTCGATGATGTCTCCTCAACGTGATTGACGATCGAGGAATTAGATTTAATTGTAGGCCCGGAGTCTCGGGAAATGACGCTGCCGTCTGGCGATTGAATATTGTCCTGGAAAGAAATCGCAGAATTGTAGAAGTATGTAAAAAAGCAGTTTCAATAATTGTACAGGTCAATTAAAAGTAGAGAACAATTTTACAAATGTATTTCTTCGCGAACATGCGTGTGTGTTGACTCATTCTCGAAACGGACTAGGAAAAAGAAAAACAAGGAGGCCACTTATGTCGACTGTTAAATCTCAAAAATATCTTCCTTCCTCTGTGTAAAAAACCTATCGCAATTGTCGGGTTGTATTAATAATCCTCGAATCTTCGCGCTCGTTTTAAGTTCACGTAACGCCAATGGTTATATATTGTTATTTATCCACCATCCTTTATATAACGGTGCTCGTGACAGCTTTTCCAAGAATCTGATGAAACTGCGGTCTCGAAATGTGAGAATAGATCTTTACGAGTGATCTTCGGGGTTCTCACACAATTTGATACTGGCTCGTTTGAGCTATCTAACGCTTGAACAACATATGCGTTCAGTATCTTACGTGACAATCTTTTTGCGCGAATAGACTTTGTCGTCCAACGTAAGTTACATAAGAAAAATGAAGTATAATCGTAGAAATTAACCAAGAATGTTTTTTTAAAAACGGGCATGGCAAAGGTAAGGTATTTATAGAACGCTGAAGAGTCCTTCAGACTATAATGCGTTCGCTCGGAGAATGAAAAGAAAGACTTACATCGCACAGATAGGACAGCAGATCAAAAGTGTCTGATCCGGTATTGTCGAACGTGTTCATGGTGTCCCAAGTGTCCTTCTCGTCTTTGGCGAGCTCGAATGAAATCGACCTTGGATATTCCGCGATGATAACGCTGCCGTTGTTATTATTATTACTATAAGATTTATGCTGTGTACCGATCGGCGAATCGTTCGTTACTTTGACGTTTGCCAGTTGAATCCAATCGTCGGTTCTCAGATTTATAGAGGATTCGATTGGATCCAGCAGGACGTCGTTTATTCCTATCGCTTCAGCCATGATGTTTTCCGACTTGATAGCACACTGAGAAATGCCCCCTTGTTCACTCGTCTGGAAATTGACAAGTGTGAGCTCTGATACCGCAGGGCTTGATTCTTCAAGATTCTCTTTCACCCCGAGAAGCTCTGTCGACAACTTCTCATTTACCCCCGCTTTCTTGATTGAAACAACGTTATCCTCGTTTTTCGTGCCTATAAGAGAAGAAAACATAATAATTCCAGGATCTAATCTTCAGGTACGGTTTTATCTTTGTTTATTCTAACAAGAATCCCTTTTTCTTTTACTCACCGGAATATTTACTCGTCTCGAATTCACCTATAGGAAAAGCGCAATGTCCTTGGAATCGGTCCCTGCACCAATCGCTGAGATCCTGATAATCCTCCTCCCATACAGGAAATACCGAATTGTCGTCGTCCTTCGCTGGAGTCTGTGGTCCGATTTGATCGTCGCCGAACATACGGATCGTGGGCCATGGTTCCTTCATAAGATCTATCTCCATCGTTGGACTCAGCAGAGGTATCGTCCCGAGGATGGTACTTGCCGAGTCCGCCGGCCTCAATTTCACGCCATGAGAAACAGATGACTCCTTCGACAGACGGTTGCATTTTTCTTTCTGGAATAGATGGATGTCTTGATTGAGAAGCAGCTAAAACACACACACACGATAAAATTGTTTTCTTTCCCACTTTTTTACTATCAGTTTCCCGGTTCACAGTCTTAATAGATAAAAGTTCATACATATAATAAGTCAAACAACAAAGTTTACCACTCACGTTAAATTCCCCTCCTTCCTCAAATGAAATGTTGCTGGCCGTTGAGCGCTCGTAAATGGGAGGGATTTTGGAAGCCTGAAAAATAAATTGTAAAAAATGTTCAAATTGAAAAAATTTATCAAAACCCTTGACTTTATCTCTTATCGTATCGTCTCTCAATGTGTAGATACAGATATTTTTGGCATGTGGTCATATCGTACACTATAGAAAACGGATAACAAGCCTTTCCTATCTCTGTACGCTGTAAGTCGATCAGCTTATTGCTGAATCATACCTCAAAGCGTTAAAAAAAACAGTCAAAGACGTCAATCTACAGTCTGTCCAAATGCTCGTAGTTAAATAACCTGTTCTACCAGATTGTATTAATATATCACTATTTTATGATAAAATTATATTAGCTGTTTGTAGATCCATCCAACGTTTGTAAATTTTTCCTATGGGCATGAAGATATTTTGAGTCAGCCATTGATTTGCTAAAACGGGTTGCTGTTCTGCGTCTTATCTAAGGAGATAAAAAGCCGGTCGGCTAACGTCAGTAAACGTCCAAGAGTTATATAACGCGATTAACAATCGTACACCATACAAAAATCACGAGTTACCAAAGTTACGTAATTTCACTATACTTCACTGCGAAATGTACATATCCACGCGTTGTATCACTTCTGCATTCCCGAAGCTTCGTTAGAATATGTAGATTCAATTTTTCATTCGTTTTATGTTACCGTCACGTCGATTGAAAACGCGGAATTGACGAATCTTCTCGAAACATATTGGTAACGAGAGTAGCGTGTGGTCTCTATTTTTAGAAGGGCCGGTGGTAGAGACGCGTGCTGCCTTTAGACGTACTGAAACACATGCCCGTGGGGATTTTCCATCGTAATGCTTTGTCGATCGTTACTTGCGCCGTGTTTGTCGCATGCCCATACGTTTGTTTTCCTGCTTGTCGTCACGGCAAACCACGCGATAAGAACTTAACGATAAAAACAAAACTAACAGTTGATCAGTCTGTATCGTGTATTGTTTTCAATAACAATATCGCGTTACGTAAGAAACGTGACGTCACTATTGAACACGCTAGAAAATGAGAAACGGAAATATGAAGGAAGCGTATGAAAAAGATATTGTCGATGGATTACGATGAGCGTATGGTCACTGTATTTTTCATAATAGTGTATTTTATTTTACTTTGAAGAATAAAAACAACTCACCCTCCCGAAATCTATGGTAACCGCTCTACCTTCCACTTGAAACGTAGAAAACTTTGTGGAGAACACGTCTCGGCTCTTTTGCCGGATTGATCGTTCGCTTACACTGTCTTTTTTTATACGTTGAAACTGTTCAGTTGCGATAGTCACGAGTTGCTTCCTCTCGATTTTTTGTCGCTAGTACGAAACGCGGGGGAAAAAAAAATATTCGTCTCTACTAACGTTTGGCTCGTGTCGCTTTCTCGATTTGTAAAGTGAGTACGTTCCTCGTGAAAATAAAATATATAATCGTGGACGCACTCTCGTAGAAAGATTTCTTTGAACGACGGCCGTGAACAGTTTGCGACGTTGTGAGGTGCGATGGAACGTAGCTCGGTGAAAACGTCATGGAACCGTTGGCTCGGTATCTCGACACGACAGTAGGGGGCAGTAGTCGCGTCATCGTGGACCAATCGATGCCGGGTTGACGTCAGTTTGGACCAATCGTTGCAAACTGGTAGTGGGAGAAGACGTTTTGGAGGGGTGTAGCGTCGGTTGAAAAGAGAAACGAGTCGATAAGTGTCGCTAGCGGCGAACGCCCCACCACTACTTGCGCGACGGCCATTATCAATGCCTCGAATATAACTGTAGACAGTTGAGTTGTTGGTTTTTGGCATTTTTTAAGTAGGAATACGATGTGCCGTCTGACGAAACGGGAGGAGTTATTTCCTTATGTTGTGTGCTCGTTCGAATTAACGTTATGAATATAGAACTGTTGGAGGGTCGATGAACGAGGCGAAGTTCGAGGACACGTTGCGAATGAAGTCATCTCCATTAACAGATTGTTTTTTTTCGCAGCATCGAAATCGCTTGTCATCATTGGCGGACATTTTCGAAAGTTTATATCGCCTCGTGGCATATATATATATATATATATATATATATATATATATATATATATATATATATATATGTCTAGTGCAAACACATATAGAGAACACCTCGTGGTGCGTCAGGTTTTTCCCAAAAGGCGGTTCCCAGCAGTGGATACGGCCGCTTTGCAAGGTTCGAGATTTTTAAATGTACGTGGTCGTTACAGAGCGCGTTTTAATTTTATTTCTCAACGCATGAACATTTTCCTATTAATCTCATTGGTTTATTACAGAATGGACTCAACCCTGTGACGATTGTAAATAAACATTTGGTACATAGATACGTCAAGTTGATAAATAGTGACACAGCGATAGCAATAGAAACCAAGATGTTAATTCTATTACTGGATCAAAACACTCTCAACATGGACCAATATTTAAGGTGGTTGCTACACAAGCTTAGCAGCAGATACAACTATTCTTTTTTCATTTTTTGCAACGTTTTTAAGAACTTTTAGACTTATTGATAATAATTGAAGAATATATTAGCTGTCTATTACTTTTTTAACTTTTAACTGTTTTTTCAATTGCAACAGGCATCTTGCTTTGACAGGGGAGATCTAGTTGAAATTTACAAAAAATCGATTATTTTTCGTTTTCTAAAAGTACAATATCTTACGATTATTTTCAGACTAATTGCATTTAAATCGGACTATTATTTGTCGAAATATATAACTTTGAAGGAAGCCGTGTTACAGTCATACAAAGTAAGTAGGTAAAACTTTAAACTCGTTTTTCTCGAAACAATGTTTTCGAAGTCGGTAATCACTGTAACTCGAGAACGGCTTTACCGATCGGGTTGAAATTT
>JAPYZU010001671.1:0-48166 GCA_030523005.1 Tryphoninae sp. B BG-2022a
TCTCCCCCTCTCTCTCTCTCTCTCCCCCTCTCTCTCTCTCTCTCGCCCTCTCTCTCTCTCTCTCACTATATATAAAACGAACTATAACTGTACGGTGGTTGAGCGTGACGGGAGTGCTTCCAGTCTCAGCCGCGTGAAAGAGAGAAAAATGTCCCGAGGGCTTGGCGAATCGATGAGTTTGCATTAAACATCTCCTCGGCCTTTTCCTCCTTTGCCATTCTCATTCATCTCTTTTTCTCCGTACCCTCGATATCTAACCATCCTCTTATCGACCTGATCTGTGTCCGCGTCTCGATGTTCAACGTGTCTGTGTACGTACGTCTGTTTCTACTCGTTGCTGCTTCCTCGGTTACAGCTGTTTCCCTCACACTTTTCCACGTATCGCAATTTTATTCTCTCGGATTTTTCTCATTCTGCCACCGTCTCATTCTCTCACTTTCTCTAGTGTAATAAAGGTCGATTTCGCCTCGCGCCTTGCCACCTGGGACATATTAACGTCCCTCGTTGAAGGAGAAACGAGATTGCATTTTTTTCGCCATTTTTATTATTGTTTATTATCGTTTTCTTGGAGTTACTTTTTTTGCCACGTCTTTTTGTACTTTGAGATCTCGTGGCACTCCCTACGATCATTCAAATACGATTAGCGACAAAGTTTCGACGAAGAAACGACGACGGTAGGATGTTAAATATTGACTGCATGTAGTACGAGTCAACGAATGGTCGGACACTTTTTATCTCGTCCCTTTTTACGACAGAATTTTTCTGTCTGAGAATTTTATTAAGAGTGAGATAAAAAATAAAACTGTTTACGTTACCTAGAAACTTAATTTCGAGTTAACAATAAAAAAAATAAAAATAAAAATTTTGTTTCAGCTTTTTTTTTATCAAATATGGAAAATATAATTATGTAATGAATAGTTATTATAATCGATGAAAAAAACGTGCCATTTACTCATCAATTCTCGTATTACTTTGAATTTATTTTAGCTAGATCCCAGGCCGTGTTGCAATGCAGCATCGTGCAAGTAGAAAAAGTGCATAATAGTCAGACCAGCAGGCGACGAGACCGAGCCAAGCAGCGAGTCTGTACTGAATAGCGCAAAACATAGAATAGGCGATGCACGTACCACACGTGCTGAGACGAATGCTAATTATATTGAAAAAATGTCTGTTGTTGCGCTGGATATAAAGTAGTCGTGGAAAAGCTGGAAAATATTCACGAATTTTCTTTCCACGATTTTTCAACCACCTCGAGTTCTCCCAACCATAATTTCATCCTGGCCTTTTTCCAAATTTGGGAAAAACAAAGTAAACAAAAATTCGTTTCCTTTTCATTAATACAACCGTAAAATTAATTTTCAAAAAAAAAAAAAAATAAAAACAAAAAGATTATTTACACGTAAACAAACGAAAAAAAATTAATCACCGGATACGTTCGATTAATTAAAAGGAAAGAGAGAGGAAAAATATAATTAATGAACCTGAAATAATGATACACACTCTGGTCGATTGTGCGAA
This sequence comes from Tryphoninae sp. B BG-2022a, assembly GCA_030523005.1. Lineage (NCBI taxonomy): Eukaryota > Metazoa > Arthropoda > Insecta > Hymenoptera > Ichneumonidae > Tryphoninae sp. B BG-2022a. The sequence continues at coordinate 1,519 of JAPYZU010001671.1, forward strand.
TAAAATTTTACAGTGAAATCGTTGAGAGTGAAGTCCCATTCGAATTCGAAGTGGAATACGAATCGTGTTCTGCATTCCATTTCAAAGGGCGTCTACGTGCTGTGTATATACGCCAGTCGTAAAAGGGAGCTCTCAGGTATTGTCGAATCGTATTGCAAAACCAGGGAGTCTCGGTGTGTTCCAACATTGCCACTTCGCGAATCTTCTCTTGAATTCACTATTACCATCGCAATATAGCTGCTGTTACTAATACCGTTATTCTTTTCGCAGTCCCTGAATCTCGGATAAAAAGGCTATATATATATGAATAACTCTCCTGGTTAACAACGAGGGATAAATCAAATTTTACTCGCTTGCAATTGCGACTTTTAAAATCTTAAAAGCCAAACCGTTAGAAAATCTCAAATCGTTCCATTTTTTAGAAGTATAAATAAACGATAAAAAAATATAATTTATGGAATTCGTTTGATTAATTTGGAAATTAAAAAACCAAAGCGTTAACTTTTTGAAAAGTTGAACAAAAATTATTTTCGTTCAATAAATTATGGATAATCAATAATTTACTTAGATCAATAATATAATGAGAAGTATGAATTAATGATAAAAAGAAATTTCTTTGATTAATTTGGGAAACAAAAAACCATGGGAAAGCCCAAATTTTTGACAAAGTTGAACAAATAAAATTATTTTTGTTCAATAAATTATGGATAATCAATAATTTATTTAGATCTATAATATAATGAGAAGTATGAATTAACGATAAAAAGAAATTTGTTTGATTAATTTGGGAAACAAAAAACCATGGGAAGCCCTAAATTTTTGACAAAGTTGAAAAAAAGAAAATTATTTTTGTTCAATAAATTATGGATAATCAATAATTTATTTAGATCAATAATATAATGAGAAGAATGAATTAACGATAAAAATAAATTTGTTTGATTAATTTGGGAAACAAAATACCATGGGAAACCCTTAATTTTTGGAGAAGATGAACAAAATTAATTTTTGTTCAATAAATTATGGATAATTAATAATTTATTTAGATCGAGTTTACAATGAGAAGTATAAATAAACGATAAAAAGAAATTTATTCGATTAATTTGCGAAACGAAAAACCATGGGTAAGCCTTAATGTTTTGAGAAATTGGAACAAGAAATTATTTTTGTTCAGTAAAGTATGGATAATCAATAATTGTTTTAGATCGATAATATAATGAGAAGTATGAATAAACGATAAAAAGAAATTTGTTTGATTAATTTGGGAAACGAAAAACCATGGGAAAGCCTTAATTTTTGGAGAAGATGAAAAAAAGATTATTTTCGTTCAATAATTTATGGATAATCAATAATTTATTTAGATCGATAATATAATGAGAAGTATGAATAAACGATAAAAAGAAATTTGTTTGATTAATTTGGGAAACAAAAACCATGGGTGAGCCTTAATTTTTTGAGAAATTGAAACAAGAAATTATTTTTGTTCAGTAAATTATGGATAATCAATAATTTATTTAGATCGATAATATAATGAGCAATTTATAAATAAATGGGAATCGATCAGATGGTGTCATTTATATTGAATACCTTCAAGGTCATAGGAGGTATCTCTTGATTTCGTACAAAGACGATACAAGCGTCTTTCAAGCAACCTCCAACTGCAACTGCCTGAACGTTTTCTTCTGAGGATTGTGCATTTATCGATTTAACTAAATCGAACAATCAGTACCCATTCCCCACTATTCTGGTATTGCACCCTCTTTCATTTCACCGCCCTCAACCCCATGCAAACCGATCTTATGCAAATTCAATTAAACGTACTCGAGTTTGAGCGTGGGAAGGCCTCGATTAAATCGTTAAACGAACGCGCTGCTTTAAAACTCACCTTTCCCTCAAACGTTCAACTCGGTTCATTTACGATCGTTCAATAATTCAGCGAGCGCCTTGTGAATGCGATTCTCGCATACCTACATATCCAATATTCGCGATTTCTGGATTCGCTATATATCATGAATAGGTACATACCGATAGGAATGTCTCTGAAAATACGTGGACGTATGCGGGGTATAGTGTACACGTTTCTCGCGTTGCTTCGCTAATCTTGGTTTCTCGTTACGTTTACCAGTTTTCGATATATGGAAAATTTTCGAATTATCGTCAACGATACGAAAGAGAAGAAAACATTTTCCGAAAATAGACATAGACGCGAGTTTGCGCATGCGCGTGTCCGCGCTCGTGCTCGTGCTGAGGCGCATGCGCATGTCCCTGCTCGGGCTGATGCGCCTGCGCGTGCCTGTACCCGTGTTGATGCGCATACGCGTGCCTGTACCCGTGCTGATGTGCATGCGCGTGCCTATACCCGTGCTGATGCGCATGCGCGTGAACGTGATCTCGCCCAGGCGCGTGCGCATGCATTCTATAATCTCGAATATGAAAAGAAAAGTCGTCGATTAAAAAAAAAAAATACTGTCGCGTCGTACCATCGAGATTTCGTGCCCGATCGGTCGGAATTCAGATTAATTTATTAGACCTCACCGCGTATGTATAATCACGCGAACGAGTTCTGAATAATTAATTGATTGCTCAGAGCTTCGCCAATGGTTCACGGGGCTTGTTACACAGTACGGAGCGTTCTTGGATGGCGTGGCTCGTTTACAATTGTTTAATAATTCATGGTTTCGGTACAATCCTGAACCACCGACCACAATGTTCCTTCTCTATATATAAATCTATATATATATATATATATATATATATATATATATACTACCAAGTTTGGGACGTGCTTATTTAAAGCAACAAACAGGTGGTATTTTAAACATCGTGGCCAAATAAAGTTTAACGCAACTAATTGTAAGTAACAAAAATAACTCGAGGGCACCCGCCCTCGTAGGGCGAGATCCACAAAAGCAATGGTCGATTTCAATTAATTAATTCTCATTATCTACTTTATTATCAACTTTAAAAACATTCGTGTACAATTTGTTTAAATTTGTTTAATTCGCTTAAATCGAGAAATTCGAAACTTCTAATTTTCTTTCAGCTAAAAACTTCACGATACAAGATATTTTATTTAAAAAGCAAGGATAATTGTATCATCGAGCAAATACGCTTGTGTCACTATCTCGAGGACCTTAGGACGGAACGATCCTTCGCCCGGAGGGAGAAAGGTTCGCGGTAATGAGGCGAGAAACGAGCCTCGAACAAAAGATATCGTCCGACCGTGCGAATATTTTATCAAAGCACGGGGAACAAATGGAGACGGGGCGTTCGGTAAAGGAAAACACGAATGGAGAAAGAAGAAAGAGAAAAGAAGAGGGAGAGGGAGGAAAAAAAACGTCGACACCTCATTCGCACTCTCGTTGTTCCGTGTGTTTATTCTCATCGTTATTCTTTTTGTTTTTCTCACTCGCTCTTATTCTTGCTTCATCCTTCTCTCGGCTGTCTCAGTCCTTAACCTTTTTGTTTCAACCCCCTTGCGAGACATGTCGCGAAACAAGCTAAACGTCAGATTCACGTTGCTCGCCAAGGCGAGAGCTAAGCGTCGTTTAAGAAGTTGCAAAGCGACGTTTCGTCCGGAACACCTGTGTAGTGTAAAAAAAAAAAATTTCATCCCTCTTTCATCCCCTTGGGCGCGTTACTCGATGACCCTTTGTTTATAGGGTCGCGAGATGACGTTGGTAGGGTGGGAATTTTTTATTCAATAGGCCAAAGACGTCTAGTCGGTCGACACGTCAAGCCATTTTCTTAGGGGGTTGAAACTCGATAAGGGTTGAGCGAGACAACGTCATCCCCCAGTTATATTTCAGCATCACAGTTTCGAAAACCCACGCGTAACAACGTTTTCCTTCTTTCTACTTTTTTTTCTTCTCTTTTCTACTTTCCATCCGGCATCAACGACGGAACAACCCTTGTTCCTGCCTTTCTCTTTCTCTCCCTCTCTCTCATTCTCTATCCGTTCTTCTCGTTCACGTACCAACCCCTTCGTCCCCATGTAATATGTAAAGGTTTTACGTGACTCGTAAAGTCGGTGCTGGCTCTCTCGTTTTCCTGCACGAAAATCGTGATAGCGGGGCACCCCCCCCCCGGAGAGGGAATGAGCGAGTAAAAAAAAATCTATGAATTTATGGATTTTGCGATCCGTTGCATACACCCTTTGCGTGCCCTCTGACTTGAGGGTTGGGAATCGTAGATTTCTAGAGAAATTCTAATTATCGTTGCCCAACGTTTATGTAAAGGGATGATCTCTTGAATGAAAATAATTTTTAACCCCTTTTTGCCACTGCAAGAGGAGACCCACGCTTAAAAAAATATCAACCCCAATTTTTGTTTGCTCTTACGTCGAATAAAAATCCACATAATAGAGTAAAGTTTAAAAAAAATCATCTTAAGAGTTGGTGTGACAGGCGATTCGAAAACGCGATCCATAGTTTGTCCGACACAGAGCAACCAATTGTGTTAAATTTTGAGGTTATCTAGAGAATGATGGCAAAAAGTGGCTCCAAATCTTTTTTTTTTCAAAATTTTGACAATAGTGTTGTAGGCGTCGAGTGATTCCAAAACGCCATCCGTACTTTCTCACACACTGAGAGTTAAAGTTTTGAGGCTATAGGAATTATAGCAACAATTTTAGAAAAATACAACATTTAGTCACTTTTTGCTATAATTCTCTAGATACCTTCAAAATTTTAACGCGATCGGTTGCTCGGTCGCTGACTTTTGAGAGTAAAAAAGAGTGTGTTAAAAAAAGATTTTCGATACTTTCTTTCCCTTGCTACGTTGCTTTTCCTGGCTTATCGTATTTTTTCGTTATTTTTCATTCGCGAGTCTCGCACCGGGGATGAAAAAAATATCGCGGACCGCAGAAATTACCGGGGGAAGGGGTTGGAGGCTGTGGCGCTCCCGTCTCGGCCTATTCGGTGAAATAAAAGAAAAACAAAAAAAAATAAAGAAAAAAACGTCGCCATTTTTTTGTTCGTCGAACGAACGGAGTTACGAACGCCCCGTTAAAGCTTTTTCGCTTTAAAGCTTCGCAACTTGGATAGAAAAGTTTGCCTCATTCGCTCGCGCACGTTCCTGTTCGAACTATTGGTAAAATCATCCCTCTCGCTCGCTCCCCAGACGTGCCGGAACTATCACTGCTTCCACTACTGAGCCAGCCTTCCTTTCCGATATTATTATTGCCCGGGGCGAGCCTTTTACGGTAATGGCGTCGATACATTTGGTAGAAACACAAATACATCCCTCCCTCGTTATTCCAGAAATAGTCCAATCAAGGACAGGGAGCTGCGTTTAATTTTATTTCGCGGCATTCGTTTGTTTATATTTGTTTCCAATTTGTTTTTTATCGTGGCAAACGAAATTATGAAAGGGTTCGAATATCCACCTGACAGAAAAATTCCCCGTCATTTTCAGTGATAAAACTTTATTTCGATCCGACGCTAACGAATAACTGCTAGCCTGGACGGTGATGTCCCTGAAAACAGTCATTTGGCTCCAGGCGTCCATTTTGTCGACGCTCGGACACGGGAAAAGTTGGAAGCTTTTTTCAATTGGTGCATGACTCGAACGAATCAATCTTTAGATTGTACCTCGCACTTGCAATGTCGACTAGCTTTTTTGAAAACAAAATAGGGATAAAAGAAAATTGGATTTAGTATTTTTGTTACCGACCGAGCAGATTTTTTATTATCGCGGTCGGTAAGAAAAAAGTGAGCAGTTTGTTTTCGGGCGTTTGACCTAGTTTCGCATTGTTTATCCATCGCGTCCAATATATAACGAATGTGCGGATGCAAAATTGCTTATGCATATTTACGTTGCTGTACGTTGAGGCTGATGCAATATATATCAACGTTCTCGCTGTTCAATTAATCGTACACTTAATAAGCAAATCCCGCTCGATATACAGGATACCCAAAGTTCATATGCGTGTTGTTGCTAAACACCATATACAGAAGCTGACTGGGAACCGAGCAGCGGGCAAACCTTTGTATTTTCTCTGAACTGCGTATGCGGGCCACGTTAAGGTATACCTGTATCTGCATAATGTGCATACGGATGTAACGCATATGCATATCTACACATACATAGTAAATTGGTATGGGACATTTCCCAGCTACTGTACGGATCCTAAAGCGTATTTTGCCAGTCGGTCGCCCATTAGCAATGGTGCAATTAATGCACAAGCGCATAAGGGCTAAAATCGTTACTTGTCACGAACTACGTTTCCAAGCAACTGTATAGATATATACAGTTTTTTCACATCAAATTTGAAGTGTCGACAAATATTTGCCTGGAACAAAGAGTATAAGCGAACGACGCTTTTTCAACAAAGAGAAAGTCTTTTGTTTGTTTTTGTGGGGTCAATCCTGTACTCTACCTGTTGGTAATACCTGGTGGTTGCTATCGTTCATTATAGTTCAGGCTCGGTCGGTAAAGAAGAGTGAGGCCTGAAAAAGGGGGGTGTATTTTGTCTCGGGTACAATGACAGACTCGTTAATAAGGCTGTGTCACTGTATCCTGCCCTAGACCACGCTGTATATTAGGATCTAGGGAGACCCTATATATACGAGCGCTTAGGCCTATCCACTTGTGAGAAACGTTGGATCGAATGCGCCGCCTAGCGGTGAGAAGTCTAAGCTTCACATTTTTGTGGCAAGTGTATGCGTAGGCTCATAAGAAAGAACTCTTAATCGCTCTTAATCGCAATATACTTATTTATTTATTTCTTTGATATAACAAACTTAAAGTTTAAAAACTAAAAACAGTAATAACCGCAATAACCGTAGCGAAATGCTCGTTTATTAGTGGGAAGTTTTTCTCCGAAATGTCTGCAACTTCAAGCGGTTACCTAAAGCGACGGTGCTGCCACATTTTCCTGCAACGAGGTGCCGTCTAGCGGCCGCCTGATGAGATAGGATCGACGCCATACGCACGTTTACTCGCTAGCAGCTCGATTTATCCGAGGTCGTAAATCACACGAAATGATAGTATCGCCCGACGAATATGGGAATATGAAGGAAATGGGGAAAGAGAAAAATGGGTCCGAAGTGAGCGTAATGAGAAGTTTCGAGAAGATATTCTGGTCACGTCGAATCTTGACGATCGTCAAATAACGGGAGTCTAGTGAGGCGTGTACGTATGCGCGTGCGCGCAAGTACGCATATAACCTTTGTTATCCAGAACGAAGGCTTCTTCCCTACGTGTCCTCGCTTTAATATTTTGCAAGAGATACTACGGTCGAGTATGTACCCTCTAGATCGCGAGAATAGTTGAAGAGCTTTTTTGTTTCAGTCTTTTTTTCTCGAATACCCATCGTTTGCCCTGGGCAACTTCAAGCCTCTCATCCACTGCAACTTCACTCTATGCACCTCGCTTCGCCACGCTCGAGCAAGCGCGTTACTATCCCCGCGGCTATCAAACGAACTTTCGATACAAGATGGCGACCTTTGACGATAAAAACAAACTCTCAATGCGCCAGTAATTTTGGATATTATGAAAACAAAAGTTACCGAGGAATTGCAATGGTGCAGTGACGTAAGAAAGAATAAGGATGATTAATTAATTAATAAGCAATATTGTGGATTCTGTTTCTAGTTACTTCGAAACTGCATCGAATAGGAGAAGTTTGGTTAGTTGGGTTTTTCAGCCTTGACTAAGGTAAAAGTGATGATCGATTCATCAATACGTAGGTCGATTGTGTCGTTCCATTAGCGTTTTATTATAATAAATATGAATCTATGAACCGTTTATATTCTCATATATATTATTTTCAGGGGCTCCATATGAGTGCAACAAATGTAGCCTTGGTGCGCAATGTGCATGCACCAGCAACTCTGCATGCACGTATCAAAATTTGTTTACAAACCGTATATTTACGACGCTGTATGCTGTGGCGTAAACCATCCGGTTAATAGAATATGGGCTCGCTACTTGCCGGGTTCGTCCATTCGCTTGTGCTTTCCATCCGAGAGGAGAAATATAAGGGGTTGGAGGTCTCACGGGGCAGCTTGCGCCCCTTGACTCTCGTCCCGAGCCGCTAATGGGGCAGTGTTGTTATCGCGATTCGCCTCACAAACTCGCTTGGCAGACGAGAATTCTAAGGTGCACACATTGGCGAGCAGCTACTTAAGTACATTATGAATACGAATTAGTGATAATTCAACATCGCTGATTTGTAATGCACCAATTGAAGCAATCTGAGTGCCAAGTAGTTTTCTAAGCTTTATCCAGGAGAATTGTTTGGAAAGTATGATTGGTGAATTGTGAAATGGTAAATTGGTCGATCGTTATGTCTCGCTGATGTTAAGGGCAGCAATTTTTGACCATGTCGATGATGAGTACACTTGCACAACGGTTGTCTGAAGCAACGACTCCCTTTGGCTCTACCATGAATCGATCAGATTGATTTCATTCGCATCTGGAAGTTCACACGGATGATGTATCTTAACATTAATTTTGTTATGCACAAGAGTTAATGTCTATCCCAAGACTTCTAGGCATTAATCAGGTTAAGGGATTTTATTATTGGATTATCGTTGTAAGGTATAATACATAATCAATTTCAAAACAAATTATTGTAATATCGCGGTTGACTCCAGGGTGGTCAGATGTCGAACAGCTGTTGTCGCACCGACTCCCAAGGCATAGCGATATATGGTACGGCCGTCTTCCTCTAAGTGGCTGTGTTTCTCGCAAGTCAGGAGCGGTTTGAGAGTAATGATAAGTGAATGGTCCAATGCAATATGTAGGTGGAGGTAACACCCCGGCTTCTTTACATTCTTATTCGTCATGCGAGGAAATCGAGACAAATAACATCGGTCCATTTTTTTGAAAAAGTAATTCAGAATCGAGAAAAATATATGTGAAGGTAATAAAACGTGGTAAAGCATTTTAACATAATTTCAAAACGATGCCAAAAAATTCTGAAACAAAATATTGAAAAAATGGTTCGACACTACGTTTACTCGTATAACACTTTAATACACACGCACAACAAAAATGTTCAAAATCGAACGTACGTTTCTTTAGTAAAGATATATTGAAAATATTAATTTTTCGAAGCAATTTTTTTCAATTTTCAACTAGTCCCAAAATTATTCTATTTCGAATATCCTCAAAACCCTTCACAAAATAATCAATAACATTTTCCTGACCAAGACTAAACAAAATTGTCGAAAAATGTTGAATAATATTGAAGAAATCTCAATTTGAGGCAAAGAAGAGCAGATAGGGGTTTCCGAATATGTCGAACCTCCTCAAGCATTGAGTGTCGCCCCCCTGTTTGTCAAGGGGGCGATACACAGCTTCTCTTTCCATTTGTTAACACCTCGCAATCTAGATGTAGTTTGCAAACATTAATTATAGCTCGACACAACGAGCATTCGGTAGTTCTACCCTCATCGAAATACTCGTTGTTCCCATCCTTTCTGTGACATTCCCGTCTTTATCTCGCACGCTCCTCTCCGAGCGACGAGTGATATTGAAATTAAAATACTCCTGGCCTGTTCGATGTCTGATTAATTAACTCGAAAATTGTCAACTGTGCAACATGCTATCACCGTCTATTTCCTTAGTCTCCTATCTATTGGACTCACTCATAATTTCCGTTGGATTAGAAGAAAAACCTAGTTTTGCAAATTAATTAAACCTCTCCGTTTACTAATCAATTTCCTTTTTTTCCCCGACAGATTGTAACCTCGTTACAGAAGTTCGGAAAACGAAAGTTTCGGACAGGAAGAGTATATGCGAATTGGAAGAGAGGTTCGACACGCCCCGTAGTGACGCGATTGTAGTCGAGCCAGTCCGATAGTAACAGTCATTACCGGTGTAGCACGACTGAATTCTACACAGGCCGAGGTAGCTAAATTTGCCCTGTATTCAATTCCAAGTACGCAAACGTGATTTCGACGGTGCCCTAGCGTGACGAGATTGGTCGGCTTGAACCGTGTGATAATACCCGTCACGTGTGCTTAAAACGGTTTGCACGAATGGATATTCAAACGCGTTACAGGACAATAAATACTCGGCCATAACGATCGACTACCGATGATTACGATCGCCCCTCTTCACTCACGAATCGTCCCAAAATTTGCAAGAAATAAAACTTTAGATCGTCGCGTTCGTCTTACGACGTTGGTTTCTAATAAACATTTGGGCAATTCGAATTGTCTCGAAAGGAACGAAAGTATATCACGGCAATAAAAGAGAAAAATAGTGCAAACATTTTTTTTTCCTCGATTACGATTTATCATAGTTGCTGTTCTCCCTCGTCGCTGCGCGGGTAAACCGAGGGAAACGTTAACTGTCGGGGCTACTTCGGTGGCGAAATGCTATTATTAAGGAGAGTGGGATTGCGTTTTTTTTGTTTCCCCGAGGGTCCATTTCAACTCGCTCTTCCGTACTTTATATCGCCTAGGAACTTTCGACGAATGCTTTACTACTCCTACTCGTTGAAACTTCAGCGTTTTTTTTTTTTTATTACTTTTTTCTTTCCTTCTTTCCCCGAGAATTTACAACACCGGCTCGTATCGTAACGCGCCTACGCGAATTTATTTTTACGCAACGCTCTTACGGCGCGTTCGCCCTTCTTGTTTCACCCTCGTACGAAAACAAAGCTTTGTTCTGATTAAACATTTTTTATTTTCGTATTGTACGCTCTAAAATCGTGGATAAAATGTTTCAGGCAAACTTTGAATCTCTCGCGCCTTTTCCATCGTTTCATTATTTCTAGATTTCACGAAAATAAAATCTAGTTCAATGATGACACATAATTTTGTTAAAATCAATACTCCTCGACGAGAAGTGTGGTGATTAAAAAAATCATTGCGCAATTGCGCGTGCGCATGGCGCGAATTTTGAATTTCAGTTTTTTCGTTATACAATAGAACCTCGATTATCCGAACCCTCGATTATTCTAACGATGGCTCGTTTATCCGAACGTTGGCGCGAAATATATATTGTTGCTCGCTTGCTCGAAAATCAATAAAAAAAAATGACGATTTTCCGGAAAAAAAATTCAAAAATCATTTGACTTCTTTCAGGTGTTTAAAATACACACACACACACACACACACATATATATATATATATATATATATATATATATATATATATACATATATATACTACCAGCGGAAAGTTTCCGGACAAAAGTTGAAAACAGTGCCGGAAGGTTTTTTTATGCCATTTCGCCGGTAGTTGCTCTAGGCCATTCTGACCGACGCCATTATAAAGAGCAGGGATTTACCTTCGTTCTGGCTTTTTTAAAAAAAATTACGATTTTTTTTACAATTGTCACCCAGTTTTGAAAACAACAATTTTTTGTCGTTTTTTTGTTCTTTTGCAAGTGAACTCCCTTTGCAGTAAACATTTTTTGTACGAATTTCTTTCATCATTCTCATAAAGGGCAAGGTCTAAGCTTCAAGTTCATTTTTTAGAAAATTGTCTACGATTTTTTTTCCAAGATATGTCATTTTTTGAGAAAAAAAATAGACAATTCGAAAATTGCTCCATAGGACGAAAAAATGAGGTTTACAACAAAACCTCAAGATAGAAAAAAGTTCTATTACTTCTTGCTGAGTTTATGAGAATTTTTCCAGATTTTTTTTTTTTTCGAAATTTCTTTTCCACCTATTTTCGGTCAGCTCGATTGATCTGAATACCACGAAAATAATAGAATTAGATTTTTTACTTACATATTAAACTTTGGTCTCTTCTGAGGTTTCTTCGACTACGGAATTTCTTCGATGTAAGTAAAAAATTTAATTCTATTATTTTTATGGTATGCAGATCAATCGAAGAATCATCGAAGAAACTCTGTCGTCAAAGAAACCTCCAAAGATATATATATATATATATATATATATATATATATATATATATATATATCAACATATATCATGATTTTATGTGATAAGGTGTTGTTTATGATCTCGTCCCAAAAAACCCCACGTTTCGATTATCTGTACTTTCGATTATCCGAACTAGCCTCGTTCCCAATTGGTTCGAATAATCGAGGCTCCACTGTATTTTCATTGTTCCCGCTGATCGTACGAGGAATATAATTTGACGACGAAGATGCAAAATTTCGAAAAGAAAAATAAAGGAAAGTGTCTCGACGAGTAGTGCGATTTAGAGGGATATTCAGTGGTCGTGAATCACTCGCGTTGGGGCATTGTGATAAGCGTGGCGAAGCACGAATCACCGAGAGAGTTTTCCGTGAAAGATAGCGATTCGAGGGAAAGGAAGACGGTGTGCCCACTCGGATAGAGTTTCACGGGTTGGTATACAGGTTTTCGGTACGGAAAGTGCGATAAATCGCATAGTTCTCCCTACGGTGCTACAAACATACATTTCCTGCGGGAACTATATGGCGTCGCTTCTCCCTCCCTCTCTCCCTCCCCTCTCTCTCTCTTACTCTCTCTCTCTCTCTCTCTCTCTCTCTCTCTCTGCCTCTCTCTTCCTCCTCTCCCTCCCGCCCTCCCTTCGCTCTCTCTCTCTCCCCTCTCCTTCTCTCTCTCTCTCTCTCTCCCCTCTCCTTCTCTCTCTCTTTTTCTCTCTGCAGTTCTGCATGTTTGAGAAAGCTCTCTCTCTTTACCAGTTTCTGAAACTTTCCGACAACGGCCACATCTCCACTTGCCTAATGAATTTCGTTCCCCGATATCATTTCAACGATATTGGAGTCAATGGAGCGACAAGAACGAGTCGAATCTCTCTCTCTCTCTCTCTCTCTCTCTCTCTCTCTCTCTCTCCCTCTCTCTCCCTCTCTCTCTCTCTTTCTCTTTTCCTTTCTCCCACGGTGTCTTCCACTTCTTATTTCTACTTCTAGGAGCTAGCTAGTCGAAATTTATTTCAACGTCCCGAGAGACGACATTTTACTTTCTTTCCTCGAATACATCTTCTCAAAAACTACCCCACAGTCATCGCCTCTATCTTTTCTTCCCTCGTCGAGGAAACATTCCCAAGTTTCAATTCTCACGACGAACTGCGAACGGAATTTAAGCCGAATTGCTCGCCAAGAAATTTTCTGGGCCTGAATTAAGCAGAGAAAAAAATATGCAAAATTGTTTTTCTGTTTCTTTTTTTTTGATTTTTAAATAATTGATAAAATTTAATTATCGAAATTCCATTGTTTCTCAGGGAAATTGCAAAAGTTGTCTTGGTAATAATAGTAAAAATAATAAAAAGAAGAAAAAAAATAGAGAAATGGCGGAAGAAAATCGAGTAAAATGGATTCTTGGAGCAGGATTGTGATTCGCGAGAGGCTCTGACTGCGTTTAATCGAATTTCAGCAATTTCACCCGATTCATCGGGTAGAGTAGTTGTTCGTAACAATCCACTATTCCCCTTCCCCCATCCCAATTTCGACTCACGATACTTTCTACTCGTTGCGCGAATCGCGCTTACCGGAATGGAAAATTTTATCGTTTTCGTCCGTTTTCGTATTATCATTCCCGCCCCCCCCCTCTTTCGCCCCTTTTTCTACCCTTCTCAGGCTCTTTTATCGTTCCATTTAGTACACTTATACCATTTTCCTGTCGATCTTATTTTCCACCTTATCGGCAATAACGTTAAATTCTCGTTATTCCACGTGAAAATTATTTTCAACAATTGTTTTCCATTATCGAAATTTTTTCAATTTCCGGTTCGGGCAAAGATTTAAATTGAAATTATGACAATTCGAAATTACCGACGGAATGATTTTGTCTCTGGTTTATTTCTGTGATAAAAAATTGGTCCATTTTGGAAAATATTTTGACTTTTATTTATTTGAAATTTTTGTTTGAAAATTGGATGAATTGGAAATTTTTTATTAACTTTGTCACGTGTGTTGGAGGAAAATAACGATCTTTTTCATTCGATTGCTTGACTTTGGTCGAGGTGTAGTTCGTTGCGATATTAAAAGTGCGCGAAATTCAAGGGAAATCAATTTAAACCGAAAAATACGAGGGGGAGTTTTTTCAAGCGTGAGAACGACTAGAAAGCTTCCCTCGTGTATTGACATTGCGCGTGGTAAACCACGGAATGGCGAAATGTGTTGCGCGTCAAACAAGAGAAGTCAACGATTTAAACGAGTCGAACTAATATAAATACGTTTTCCGAAATTCGGAAAATTTCGTTCAATTCGTCGAAGCATATTTAACGTTGGACTTTTTCAGTCATATGTGCAAACTTTGATTGAAAATATCGATCGTTGGCACTTGCCAAAAATACCGAATTTTTAGGTAATCCTATTGAATAAAAAATACTATGTTAATTTATAATTTATTAATTTAATTTATATTTTTGCGATAAACTAATTTTTGAATTGAAAGAAATTAGTTATAATAAAGTTCGTTAAGGCGGTAAACCACAAGAGGAAACTCATTTTCACCGATTTTTGAGAATTTTTTTCGCGTGGGAAGAATTAATTAGAATTCAATCAAATTTTGCCATCGTTTTATTCATATTTCGAACAACTTTTCTGAATTTCTTGGAATAATTTCAGCCAAAAATAACAAAGTTACGCACTGGCGTCTGGTGAAGGTCGTAACTAGAGTTCTCCAATTGCGGGATGTGTAGCCATTTCAATTTTTATCTGAACTCAAAAAGGTTTTTATTTCGTATTAATAACGTATTTTTCAAGATTATGAACCTCAATGCAGATGCAAATAATGAAAATTAAAAATTTGAGCGGTGTTGGAAAATCGTACGTCAGATTTCACCATCTTTTTTCACTAATGATGCAAAAAAATACCCTTTAAAATATGATATCGTGTCAAAAGTTAGTTCATCTATTTCGCAATTTCATAAAGAGTCCCACTGTCAAGTTTTATAATGATCGGTTCATTAGTTTTTGAGTGGGACTTCCCGCACATATGAAAAAAGTCATTTGAAGAAAATTTACCTGCTGTGTGCTCGAGCCTCTAGCCTGTTCCTGAAAAAATCTAATCGAATGCGAATTTCGCTTTGAAATGTTTACAACATATTCTTGGATAGTTAACCTAACAATTTATGCAATAAACAAATCGATTTTTCTATACCTCCCAATGTGGTTTCCCTTTAATAAGGGTTGTGGAAAAAAAATTTTTGTTTCTTTTGAAAATTCTTGAATAATTTTTGTTTACATTTTTCTGTTTCAACAGGTTCAAGCTTGGCGAGCGTGGTAGCCGGAAGTAGTAAACCAACGAGGGCATGGGACAAGCCTTACTTCGACGATATTTCAACGAGAAACGTAACGGCGATCGTCGGTCAGAAAGCAGTGCTGAGCTGCCACGTTAAGCATCCTGGAAATCGAACGGTGAGTCGTAAAATATGTCTTTTTTGTTTTCAAACAAGAATTTCCAATCCAGAGATCTCCTTTCATCGAAATCAAAATTCTAAAATAACAAATACAATACTAAATATCGATAAAGTAATAAAATAATATTAACTCTCCAGGCGAATCTGATGAAATTTCCGCATTTCGGGAAAACATGTTGAAACCTCTTGCGCCGGACGAAAAAAAAACCTGTGAAATGTTCAGACACGATAATTTCCGTCGAGCGTCGGTGGTGAAGTTACCTTAATTAACCAGCGAAAGGATGCACCAGGGGTGCCCGCTAATTGTATCGCGCCACGGCGATGGAATAAAATTAAAATAAAACTCTGGGGGGAAAAAACTGATGAAAAAAATGGAAAATAGGGGGTAAACGACGGTGAATATCGCGAGTGAGAAGAAGCATAGGTTAAAGGGTGGAAGAAAGGGATTGCGCCGGGGGAAAAGCCGCGGGGGCGTGTGGAATTCGCGGCGTGCCAAGCGTGCCACACTCTGCCTCGGCGATGCCGATAAGCGCTTTGGGATTTGCATTTAATCGCCCGCGGTGTATATACATGCATATATATACGTATATAAAATGGGATACGTGTGCGTGTATAGGTGAAATAGCTTTTCCGCAACGCCGATAGCCGTGGACCAGGTTTGCTCGACTATTTCATAGCTAACACACTCGCAGCTGGGAAGGGACGCTCTTTCCATATTCACCACGACCCTCATCCTCCTACTCGACGGGACGACTTTCATTGAAAAGCTTTCGTTGTCACTGAAGCAGTCTCTTGGCATTGAGACAATAAAATATACCAAGGAGGACCTAAGAACAGGTTGTACAGGGCAACTGGAGAGAGGACAACTAGAAAGAGAGGGAGTTGGAAAGGTTCGAAAGAGCTAGTTAGCCTGGATAGAAGAAGCGTTTCCATCATCGAGAGGCAGTTATCGTGAAAGCTCCCGGGGTTGGTATTGTCGAGGCTCACTCAGAGTCGAGAACGAAATGCACCGAGAGTTGCGACCGACTTTTTCTTTTGGAACGCAGAATGAGGAAAGTGAGGGAAAAAGTAACGATGCATAGCCGAGGAGAAAGATCGATGAGAAATTTTCGTGGAGTCGAGAACAGCTCTGGAAAGTTTTATAAATTATTGGTGGGAGTTGGATGGGAAAAAACTGGCCAGGAATCTAATAAAGTTTCTCCCAGTGATTTTCAAATTCACCCTTGGAACTAATTATTTTCAAGGAGTTTAGGCATTTGCGAATTGTCTGTCTTTGATGAACTCGACAGGCATCAAGGTACGTCTAAATCTTGATATCGTCGGAAGGATTAGCTTTGACCCACGGGGGTCCGGGTTAGGGATGGCTCGGAAGTGAGGGTGGAAACGCACAGTGCTCTTGACATAGAAGTAGCGTGGAACGAGTTGGGTGGTTTGATATGTACATGCTAGGGATGAGCTTTGGAGACTTTCAGGGTTTTGCGGAAAACCCCTGTGTAGCCTCGCTCGCGGTTGGACCGATAGTTCTGCTGTGGCCGATGAACAGGTCAAGCACACACTCGATGCCCACAAAAGCCTTCTGTGCAAGCTCACGTTACAGTGCAGTAGCTAACGTCGCACTCAAAGTGCTCTTCATAGCCCGAGCCATCCAATTCCACTCACGTCGTATTCCACTTTTTAAAATTTGATTTCATTCTGTGTCGTCACATATCGTTCTATTTTAACACCGAGTTTACTCCAATGCGGTCTGTTTACCGAGGAAAGTATCTCGCTAACCGAGCCCATAGGATAATTTCCACCCTAGGTGGATCAAAAATCTTCCAAGTTGCCAACCTGTCACCAGATTTGATAGGCAACCCTCTAATGGTATCATGGATTGATTAAGACATATCGACGATATTGAAAACCTGAATATCGTTAGAGTCGAGCAAGAGCGGCTTCATAGTGATTAGAAATTAACCGATCACCTTTACGTAGACGGTAATCAAAGTGATCGTAAGATAGGGAGGGCACGTGCCGTCAGTCGGCCGACTGGCACCATTTCCTCACTTCGCCTCAACTTACGCCAAGTATACATAAATGGGAAACGCCCGCAGGCGCATTCATCGGGATATCGTTGCTCCGCTCGAGCAGGGGCTTCAAAGGAAACGAGGGTTGTTGGAGTATACCATGCTACATTGCGGTAAATGTACCGTTCGCTTACTACATGTACTACGTTGCCTCTATAGTACTCGCGATTTGTTTTGTTCGAGTCGAAAAGAAAGACTAAAAAGTGTTCGTTCAACAAGCATAAATAAGATAATAGGGGACGCGCTGATATGGGACATGGGATTGCAGGAAACTCTAGAATAAATAAGAAATATTCCTGTGACTGTCCACCATAGAAACGCCATTTTACTATTCAACATTTACTGTAGTAGTCAAATTATTAGCCAATTTCATCACCATTCGTTCCAACTTTCCTTTGGCAGCATGGACTACCTCAGAATTATATTGATTTTATTCCAACTCGCAAATTGCTTGAGAAATTCTCGAATGAATACCGGAGGTTTGCGTTTTTTTTTCAAAAGTTACTGCCAATACCCAGATTCATCGTTTTCATTCTCTACGTTCTCCATACTTCGCAACTTTGCTCTCAATATTGCCCAACAGGAAACAGTAGTAAACTCGTGGCGTTCGAGCCGCGCCCCAGCATCCGCAACAGGAGGTAGCCTGTTCAATCGAAAGCTTCACTGTTAAGCTGTACCAGGCCGCAGTATTGCAAACCTTCCGTCCACCTACAACTACGCATCAATTGGAATAGTTCGCTAGTGGTTTTGGGGGGTCGGGGTTCTATGCCTTGCTGGCTTGTACTCAACCCCCTTGTCTCTGTCTCGCATCCTACGGTTTACCTCCTTTGGCATTAACTCCTTCCTCCAACCCCTTCGAGTAATGTACACCTGACTGTATCCCCCAAACGTCGTTGTGCTCTCAATCCGGTCGTTCAAACGTCTCTACATCGAGTTCTCGACAATTGTCCGGGCGCTATTCGCTGTGCATATACACTCAGAAACCCTCTGTACCTGAGATAATAGACGTTTAGGTAAGTTTGTACGATTGCAACCTTGGCAACGAGGTGGTCGAGAAACGTCAGCGAGTGGTTTTCACAGGAAACTAGTAGCGAAGATAGAACTTAATACACAAGGGATCAACCCAATCGGGTTACGGCCCAAGTCCTGCCAATAAGAGCCGGTCAGGCAATAATTATATCCAGTCTTGATCCACCAACGTGCTAAGAACTCCCTTATGCATTTACTATTCACCCTCCTTGAATGCATCGATTGTACCTACGACCCGGTATTGCACGGTTCTTGAGCCCGTGGCTGGCTCCTAGATTTAGGTATACGGGTTTGTTCGTAACTTCGTTAATTGATTTAGCACCGCGTATTTCGCACGTTATACATAACTATACGCGTTTTGTGCAGGACTTCCGTTTAAACTTAGTTTAATCGAACCATGGATTTATTAGGCCGGGGCTGTGTAGTTTAGGTTGTCTGCTACTGAAACAAGGAATAGACTACGGATAGAAGAGCTGTTATCGGTGTGTGCACACGCATAAGACCCGTAAGACCGCCTTTACCAATCTTCATCAACGTGCTTTAATCAACGGATTCGAGCTTTCCACTCTTGGCAAGGACAAGCGTGGAGCACGATCGGAAAGTTATACCGAGCTATTCCTGTATGAGCTGGAAAACAAGAGTTGACTATCTCAAGGTCATCATCTTCTTACCCCTATCGTTATCCCGATACATCAATGCCTTTGGTAAATTTTACGTTGCAGCTCTCTCGTGATTGTGTGGCAAAGATCGAGATATAATTTTCGTGGCAGCGTTGGAAGATTTAGTAGCGACGGTAGGATCTCGCTTTTGCAAATGGATCAAAGTGTTGATATCAATTAGTACAGTGGCTATCTAAAGTGCGAGGGTTTTGGAGTAAAGTGGGGCAGTCTATCGGCATAAAGGTTCTCAAAGAATTTATAACTTGCCGTTGGCTCGTTCAGCTTTTCTTAGTTGTACCCGGTCCCGGGGCTAATAACAACGTTAGCAGCGAGAAGAAGCGAAAGGGTGGACTTGGGATAACGATGATGATCACCACTTCTGAATGTTCTCCCGGGAATTATCCTTAATGCATCCAACGGTAGAATCGCATCGTGATGAACGAGGCAAGGAATTTCGCGCTCGCGATTTGGAAACAGAAGCGCGAATGCGAACTCAGTGGTGGTAGAAATGGTACCACCAGAAGCGAGAAGATATATCACGGTGAAACTTGCCGTGGCAGTAGCGCAGTCCATCACGGACAGCTTGACAACGAATCCATGGTTCTGGTGGAACAACGGGGTGGAATAGTCCCAAGAATCTATGGACCGAGAGAGCGAGATGGAACACGAACGTAGACATCAGACTTCCATTGCGGAATGAGCTGGGGCACCGATCGCGCTCATCGCGGATTGCGATAAAACGATGTACATCCCCTAAATGGCCACGTGAAAATCCTGATAAATCCATTCCGGAACCGTATGATCAAGGCTCGGGCTAAATTGCAACGTTAGTAATCCAGCGGTCCGCGTTTACGGCCTCCGTATTTCTAACTTTCGACTTCTTTATTCACCCCCAAACTATCCCAGGAAGAAATGCCTTTCCGCCTGTGGTGTCAGCCGGGTCATCATTTATCCAGAACGATATGATAATGCCCGGGAAAGACGCGAGAACGCGCGGTACTCGGGTGCGTTCCGGAATTTCCGGCCCGCGTTACGTCTGTCCGAGCCGTATGACGTTCCATGGTCGTTCGGCTCTTTGTTTCAGGCCTCCCTCCCTTCCACGGGCTGGCGTTAAATTGATAGCCCGGATTTCTGCGACTGGAAATAGAGAAGCTTGCGTCGGGGAGGTAGGTCGTCCTGGCCAGTTGCTGGACGCGAATCATTTTTCATCCGGATGGCATGCGATCCCGTGCACACAGACGCGCTTGGACCATGCACGATTCATGCTGTTGACCTCTGGCTCTATCTCTCCCTATCTCGCGGGTCGCAGTACCCTACGGAAAGCCGGCACGACAGTTAGTAACGATCGTTCGTGCTCGCTACGAAGTTCTCGTCCGGTGACCAGCGGACTTTTATTTATCCACCTGTCTCACGTAGAGACGGGATTCTAAATTTTCCGGATCCGCGTCACTTGGAACCGATGGCTCCTTTCTCGCGATATGCCCAGTAGGTCAAACGGTAGAAGGTTGGTCGCCTATCTAAGCACCGGATTGGCCCCGGGAGTAAATTCATTTGAATTTAATCCCCGCAAATACTGGAGATCCTTTACGCGTTTCCCACTGGCCTGACATGGAAATTCCAATGTCACCTCGTAGCACCCGAATAGGAAGCCCGATTCGATTGTTCTCCATGTCCAGGAGCCAGTCATACACGGAGAATGGCCGGTTCTCCATCCGGCTCCCTCATTGTTGCGTCGATCTTGCAGACCCTATCGTGCCCAGTCTTCATCACTGATTCCTCTGTTGCTCCGTCCGTCTCTGCTCTCCATCCATTCGAATTCCGTTACCTTTAATCATGCATCCTGTCGTCGACGCTCATGGAATATTCGGATTAAATCGCTCAAAGACAATTTCTACAGTACTATACCACCTCGTCTAGGACAATTCTACCTCGTTCCAATGACTTTCTCATGAAATACACCGATGGAAAAAATATACGTGAGTGAATTTCTGATAATCAAAGTAATTTAATTTTCATCCCTTGGAGGATCGTGCCGTGCAATTGGCAATCGATTCTCGATCGCTTGGTCGATTGCTAGCAAATGTGGGGGTAGAGGGGTGTGATCGCTCACGATTAGATCGATTTATATTTACGACGGCTTAGAACCGAGGAATAATCCTTGCTCGTGTTCTCCGACGGTGAAACATTACGCCTCTCATCCCTCGGCAATCGAGAACGACAGTCGAGCCAATTCACGAGTTTAGGTTTCACCATGGAATACACACGGAGTCACCGAGTGGGCACACGGACGTAAAAGACGTCGAGACTACGTCCGTGTACGCATGGACAATAAACGAGTCGGATTCGGGCGCCTCTAAATTTCCATTCCCTGTCACCAGAGCTCGATTTATTGCTCTTAGATACCCGTTCCATCGTAGGAGTACCTGGGATACGCAAGGGTACTTCTGATTACAGTGGTCGCTTCTGTCGCAAACGCGACGACCCCAAGACACGTCCGGACTACAATAGCGATTTAATGGAACTTGTCCGCCATAAAAATATCCATTCGAGTCGACAATCGTTTTTCATGATCGCGATGTCAAGTCAGCGTTAAAATTGAAAAGGAACGCGATCGTGGGCCAACACTTGACGAAAATTTGGGAATTGCCAAACTACAACATTAAGTGATGCCTTCTCGTCGTATTTTCTTACCTGGAAATATTTCCATTTTTAACGTCGAAGGAACGTGAACATTTCGAACTATTCTCAAGTTCCGTGAAAACCTGTTATACCATCGTAATCTCGGAGCTAAGGTGACAGGTCGAATTTTATTTCGGAAAATTTCACATTGAATCGGTTTTATTGTCGCGCGAAGATAAGTGCGACAAACCGTAAAGCGTAGTCTGGGATGCGTCACGTTCCTCGTCTCTTCTCGCAACGGGTAGCCTCTCGCTGTTCGAGGCTCCCGCAGAGAGATTCGAGATTGGAGCGAGGCGATAAGAAAGCCTGTTACTTCATTGAAATCTGACGTGTAACAAATTGCTCTCGCGCCCTCCGATAGTTACGTGTCCGGGCCGCGACGGCACATCGGGTACATGAAAGCGCGAAGCTTTTTCGTTGATGTTGGGAAAGAACGCGAGGCAGGGTTCTCCAAGTTGGAAAGAGAAATTTCACAAAGCGAACGAGTGAAGGTAAACCACGCAATATACGCGCGTTCCTCGCGTTTAAACGTCCTATATTTCTTCGTGTCATCCCCAATCCTTAGAATCCACAAGGGTGGCCAGAAAGGCGATGACTTTTTTCGTTTTGTTTTATTTTGTCTTTTTCGACCAACCATGTACATACATCTCTCTCGTGGATGTTTGCTCTATTTATATTCCTCGTGGTTAAACCAACCCCACCCCAGATCCCCGAGGGGTTGTCGAGGCTGCGATTTCGAGAGAGGGAAAGATCTAGATTCGCGCAGCTCGACTTTGTATCGTCACCGATTGCTCGGAATTAAGATTGGTGAGGCGAGCTTTATTTTCGTTGATTCTCAGCCGGTGGAGTACGGGAAATGGCTGTTCGGCGTGTGAGAGGGTTGGAGAAAGAACTGGGGGTTGAGAAGCAAACGCCGGTTCGCTGAGCCAAGAGGCTATAAGTTTTCAGCACTGCAACCTTATCCGTACCTACACCAAGAGCTGGCTGGGAAAAAATGTCAGATTTATAACCCACCCCTAAGCCCTCCTCCCCTATTATGGTCAATGGACAATCTCCAGGCAGCGATCGTGGAAAATTACAACCGATACGACAACCCACGAGATTCCAGTGTCCAGTTGATTTTCATCCTTTATTAAGCTTCCTTCCTTGAAACGTCCATTGTTCTCGGCGTAATGGACACCATGGTACCTGATATGGTTCGACCGAAAATGGGGGATGAGGGGGCTTGATCAAGAGGTCTTAACAGAACTCGACCGAGCCAATCAACGTTTGAGAACGAGGAAGAACGAGAGATTGACCCAGCCACGGGCCACCACGTACGGTTCGTTAATTGGAACGATCCAAGATTCCACTCTCGCTCCAGCTTTCGATCGGTTACGGCCACGCTTTTGCCTCATATGCCATACGCTTACGGCCGTACCTGCAACTTCTCTTGCTCTACCACTTTAAAGTAGAATCGTGCTCGTTTCCTCCTTTGGCGACGACTGAGACGTACCAAGTTGAACGGTTTCTCGTCTAGCCCTCGCTATGAGAAACCGACGAAAAGTCTTGGGCACGGTCCGTGCTCTCGGGTCGTAAATTTTCCAGACAGAACTGCCACCTCACCGTCTACCGACGCGCGTCAAACGAAGAATGGTCTTTCTACCACTCGGAAATTCCAGACTTGTTACCCTTCCACCATTTCGTACCTCGCACGTATCTTTCGTTGCTGTATCGTCGACTATTTCTACACAGGTTGCATGTACCCTGTCTGTACTATTCAAGGTACACCGGGCGCAGAGTGTAGAGCTAAATTAAATTGTAAAATGTGAAGTTCATCGCTGAGACATCGAGGGGTATAAACGTATTTACCAGAAAGGAAAGTCTTGTCCCATTTCCGTCAGGATAAGCCACGAAATACATGGCGATGTGTAGAGTATAATATATTGCTGGAGTAAATGAAACAAGGTGTCTAAAGAACTGGAAGTGGCTCCCAAGATTGTCTTAAGGGGCTTCTATAAAACGGTGACCACACTTCACTCGTGAGTTCCTCACAAATCCTTGGATTAATCGCATGGAGTGAAGATTTTTTAACGTGACCATCAGACAACTTGACGATATATTACGATCCATGCAAAAAAAAATTTAAACATGCAAAATTCCCAGAGATCAAACGCGTTCAACAAAAAGTGTCCTTTCCAAGATTGACATCCCCGGAAGCACGAATTCCTTTTACGTAAGTAAATTAGTCAATCCAATGCTGATGACGTTTTAAAGCTCTTCATCGAACATTGAAATGAGAAATTTACGACCGGAAACTGTATCCTTTCTGGCCCTTAGGAAAGTGAATCGACTCAAACGGACGACCCCATTTTGCGGACAGGGTCTGCACAGGATGGAGCAAAGAGTAGAGAGACGAAGGAAATGAACGAGAACAAAAAGTCGATTCTGGAGATGAGATTTGAGACCAACGATGGTTTCATCCCCCTACCCACCCCTACTGTTCTCAGACAATCACATCTAACCCCCGGATAACAGAGTCCGCGGTTTACAGCCGCATATGACGTATCGCTTCGTTGGAACGGGTTTGGGTTATGGTTAGAAGCTTGAATGCAATGGCACAAAAATAGACAAAACAGAAATTGAAAAAATTGAAGATCGAGAACGAGGAGTAAGGATTCGTATATCGTTGCGAACTGTCCGCCTTCCGATATAGCTTCGTGTATTTTTGCCAAAGCCTTCGAAGCTGGACCGAGTAACAGGCACGATATTGACCGTCTTGTCTCGAGGAAACGCGTGTATATCGTCCATTGAAACCGCTTCGAGCTCCACTATCCTCCTCATGGCAATCGACTCGTTCTATCTTTCCTTATCCAACGTCCTCCCTCTCTTTTTTGTCGTTCTCTTTCCTTCGGCTCTCTGACTTCGGTTTTTCTTTCTATCTTTTGTTCTCGGCCCTGCACTTTTATCTCCCTCGTAGGTACTTCTTTCTACCTCCTTTTATCTCTCTATCGTCCATCTCCTCAATTCCTTCGTATTTCGCTTCGTTTTTTTTCTTCTTGCTTTTCGTTCTGGACCTTTTCTTTATTTTCTCGCATTTTCCTACTCGCACACGTTGGCTTCGTTCTTTCGAGAACCACCGAGGCCACTCCTGGACAGGCTTCTTCGACTATAGACTCGATATTTCTCGACGTTTTGATCGATACGTAGATGGATGGAACGATCTTATAGTCTTGTCGCTGAGCTGATCTTTAAACTAGGTTTTTGCTTGTGGACTAGTTTTCAAAGTGTGTGAATATTCAATCTTTGTTATCGGGCTGTAATACTTGGGTGATTGAAAGTAGATAAGTGTGACATTTTTCATGTTTTATCGAGTTTTTACTAAGAAATGTGAAAAATCTCAGCTTCTTTGCATTTTAACATATTAACTATTGATATTCGTGGAAATAACATACTTTTCATAATGTATGACAAATTTCTGATCGAGTAAGACTACGATGAAAGCACTCTTAAGAAACAAAATTTTCCATTTGCAAAATCTGGAAAATCTGGGAAATTTCCAAAATGATGATTTTCGAAATTTCGTCACCGCCGCAATAATAAAACTAGCCAGGTGTTCCTTAGCTCGAAAAACTCTTTAAATAGTTATTCGTGAAATTTGCTGTCGGATTAGCGAGAACAGAGATAGAGCATCACAAAGACTCGGTTGTTCGAGATTTCCAGTGAATCTTAATCATTCCTCAAGCTCTGAAAATCTATCTCAATCCTAATCTTCCCGTACAAAAAAATCATAATTTCAATTTACATTTTTCCATATATTCTCAATTTTAATTAATTCAAACCGTAATATCAATTTTTCCCTCTTATCATCCACAATTTCTAAGATTTTTCAAAACTTCCAGTGTGACCTGTTCCAGCTCCATTCCATGGAAATTGCTGGTGGTAAAACGATTTTTCTGTTCATGTATTTCGCAACGATCACCAGTTATCAACCAGATATAACACATCGTGTATAACTCTCGAGAGGACACACGAGTTGACAGTGTTGCCTAGGAAAAAAAACGTCAAAAAAAGCGATGGCTACGAGGATTGACGGGTGAGAGGCAATCCCTGCGAAACTCCTGGCAGGAACTCTCGATATACTTCTCAGTGGGATCTCGTACAACTGGTGCACTCGGCATTTTCTCCTTTCGTGAATTTCGTTCCATAGACCCAAAGTGCTCGGGGAACGAAAATCTCCTACGAGAATTTTTCCACCTTGGCAATACTCCGGATCGTATACGACGTCTATTCCTTGCGTTTTCTCGGTATGATCGTGATTTCGTTTTTTTTCTCTCGTAAAATCGCGTCGCGAAGTGACACGTACGCCTCCTACTGGATAAAGATGACAGCATCCAGTTATAACGTATCCAGTAATATGCAACAGACACGTTCCTGGATTTTACATTTATTTATAACGTTATCTACAATTTTTTTCCTTCTATATTTTTCCATACTCGTACGTGTTTGCAATGATTTAAAAATTCCAATATAATAAAAAACGAGCTTTCGTAACTGTGCCGTTATTTTGATTATTTTACAAAGATTGTCGAATGAAATATTCTGCAATTTTTTCCCCACTTTTTATTTTTCTTTTCAATCTTAATCCGATCCAAACGAACCATTTTACGTTTGCACCATCGAACTCGTTTGGTCGATCGAGCAGATATTTTGCGGGAGCTTTCATTCGCTATAAAATTTGTCATACTGACCTGAATACTTTCATCTAGGCTTGATATTTCGAAATGGAGCTTGATATCTCGTGATTACGCTATAATACCTTTTGTTCCGTACATTTCACACAAATAATCCACGCTTTTTTCACAATTTGTAGCTTACAAAAAAATCCCAACGTTTTTACTATTTTTATAGGCCGAGCGCAGTTTTTTTGTCTTTAAAAAAATAAAAAGATGGAAACGATATTAACAAAAAAAAAAAAAAAATTTTTGACCTCGACTCTCGTTCTTGAAACTTGTTTTTGAAGAAATAAAAAAATGAAAAAGATATTTAATAAAACAAATCTTTGACCTTAGCTCTCGTCCTTGAAACTTGACTTTAAAAAAATGAAAAAAATATTTAAAAAAACAAATCTTTGACCTTGGCTCTCGTCCTTGAAACTTGTCTTTCAAAAAATGAAAAAAATGAAAACGACATTTAAAAAAAACAAATCTTTGACCTTGGCTGTCGTTTTTGAAACTTGTCTTTCAAAAAATGAAAAAAATGAAAACGATATTTAAAAAAAACATATCTTTGACCTTGGCTCTCGTCCTTGAAACTTGTCTTTCAAAAAATGAAAAAAATGAAAACGACATTAAACAAACAAATCTTTGATCTTGGCTCTCGTTCTTGAAACTTGCTAAAGGATATGAAAAAGGATAACAACAGTAATAAATCGTAAATATCGGATGGAAATATTTAATGTGTGGCTCTGTCTCGAAATGTGGAACAAGATACGAGTTCGAGGATTTGAAATAAAAGCTAACTCCTCGTTTCAGAAAATGATTGGTGAAACGATCACTCGCAAATGACTCATATTCCCCGAATGCAGTTCCATAACATAAATTTTGGATCGGTGTGTTTGTCAAAACTATTATTATCGGTCCACTTGACGATTTGGCAAATGCGCCGAAGCGCAACGGGAGACGAGAGTGCGATTTCATGGAAACGAGAGGAGCGAAAAGCCAGATGGGTCCGTATGCCGGATTCTCTGACTGTGAAGAGATTGAAATCCTCCCGCTTATATCGAAAGCTCCCATGGCTCGAACTGCGGTGAAATCTATCCTCGTTATGTGTATACGTATAGAACGAACGTCCGGATCTCGATTCTGAAATCCCGGGGGCTCTCATTACTCTATGGCACTAAAATTTCGTATTCATACGACGTAATCCAGTCGACGAATACATCATTAAGCATTCTCTTTTTCATAATCGTCGATTCAATTTTATCTAGGAGAAACGAATAAACGTTCAAGGTCAAAATATGAACGTTAGAGGTGAATAAAATAAATATCGACGGTGTACAAGTGAACACCGAAGATCGGATGAAAATGTAAACAATGATAGTAACCACGAAAGGTCATGAAACTGGACATTGAAACTTGGAAGGTCAAACGAGTAAACACTACAGGTCAAAGAATAAAAAAAGGATGGTCAGCGAGTAAACATTGAAAGTAGGAAGGTTGAGGCCTGGATAACGAAGATCATGGTGTGCAACACTAACCGTCGTAAGGTAAAAAGGTCATAAAATGACCCTTTATTATGGACGATCCACAACTGAACACCGAAAAGTCAGATAGAAATGTAAAAAAGATAGTAGGTAAACCATGAAACATCACGAAACTAGACACTAAAATTTGGAAGATCAAACAAGTAAACGCTAAAGATCAACAAAATAAACAAAGAAGGTTAGCGAGTAAACATTAAAACTTGGAAGGTCGGTGCCTGGAAAACGAAGGTTATGGTGTGCAACACTAATCATCGTAAGGTCAAAAGGTCATAAGATAATCCTTTATCATGGAATATCCACAACTGAACACCGAAGGTCAGATAAAAATGTAAACAAAGATAGTAATCCCACGAAACATCACGATATTGAATACTGGAATTTGGAAGACGAAGCGAGTAAACGTTAGAGGTCAAAAATAAAAAAGAAAGGTCAGCGAGTAAACATTGAAACTCGGAAGGTCGAGGCCCGGATAGCGAAGGTGCAACACTAACCATCGTAAGGTCAAAAGGTCATAAGATGATCCTCCAAGGTCAAAAGGTCATCGTTATTCATCGCAACTATCCCAGCATCGGAACATTTTATTCCATACAATGGTTTTCTAGTCACTGAACTGAAGGGCGATGGGTTTGACGAGAAATTGGTTCAAGCCGGTGAATCTCCGGCAAACCTAACCAACAGCACGTATCTTTATATTGTAAAACAATGCTTTCGATATTCACGGAGTACTTCGCGTATACCTCAACCATGTGCACTGTATATACACGTGACCATATATATATATATATATATATATCTATATATATATATATATATGTGTGTCTACACACACAGCAAAATACTCACGCAACACGAACGAATCGTCCTGGTGAATGCGTCGGGGAACGAAAACGTATAGCTCAGGGTAGAACCTCGTTTCTATCCTGAATTCGACAAGTGCCTTTTCACGAACGTCATTCGAACTCTCTTTCCCTCCAGAGGCTTCGACATACACACTTTCGACAACACACATACATATATACGTGTCTATGAGGGTGGGCAAGGGTGAGTGGTTGACGTTTGAGCGAGCGAACGGTCGCGGTTTCGATTCTCGAAAAATCTCGAATTCCCACAGCACTTCGGGAAATGATACCACGTGCGAAATCTACACATACATTCACACCCACTCACATACATACACAGATTTATCTACAGGGTGCCCCATTTTAAATACTCTCGTCTTTAAACTATTTTCATCTGAATTTAAGAATTTTTGACAGGCATTTAGTTTTGGAATAAATAAATTATAGAAGTCCAAAGATTTCTGAAAATTTTATTAATTATGTTAAGAAATTAAGATTTACGAAAAATCTTTTTTTTTTAATACAATATTTATTAATATAACTTTTAATATAAAATAAGAAGTTGCAAATGAA
Organism: Tryphoninae sp. B BG-2022a; assembly: GCA_030523005.1. Lineage (NCBI taxonomy): Eukaryota > Metazoa > Arthropoda > Insecta > Hymenoptera > Ichneumonidae > Tryphoninae sp. B BG-2022a. The sequence goes on from JAPYZU010001671.1 coordinate 30,887, forward strand.
CGTACTAGTTGTTATTTACAAAAATACAAACTGACCTTGAAATTGCATTGAATACTTTGAAATTTAATAAAGACATCTAACGTTCAAAGATAGTCGACTGGAGGACTTCAAATGGGTCACCCTGTATTTATATACATGTATGAATCGTAATAGTACAGACTCCACCCCCGGAAAGCGTGAACTTTTTCAAAGGCGCGCATCGTCCTCCATTTTGGTTTCGCATTGTTCGCGGCGTTGCGTATACGGTGATATAAAACGCGAAAGAAAATAACAATGTAGACATCGAGGACTGTAAAAAGGGAGAAAGGTAGTAAAGCGAAGGGGAATTGTGTATGTAGGTCGAATAACTATTTTTACGTTTCAAATATTTTATACATATATGGTTGATTCAAAAATTTTGTTGTAGGAGTGAAAAGCAACCTGGCCAAGCAACTCCCTTGACGCCCTTTACTGGACCCTTCGGTCTTTTTTATTGTCCATTTATTTGTTATATTCTTTTTTTTAATTGAATTTAAGTAGAAAGGATATTCACGAGTGTGGTTTGATAAAAAAATATTTCAACCCTTCAGGATTGGAGAAATATTTTGAGAATCGAAGGGGTTGATTTCTACAGGCAAGAGGGGAAGGTTATTTATAAAATTCTAGAAAAATGGAAATTGGCACGAAGTTCATTGTACCTCCCCTAGTTTTTGGCCGAAATGGTGGAATACGCGTATACGCAGAAATAGGGGTTGGGGAGGGCGTTGAAGGGGGTTGGTTGATCTGGAAGAAGGATAAATTCGTTGAAGTGGATAACTGCATTGTGCCAGGAACACTGCAAGAACACATCCGATTATTGGAGTGAGAGAGCGAGAGAGGGTGAGAAGAGGGTGAACTTTAAGAGTAGGGGGTTGAAATTTTTCGGAGAATTTCTTTACTCCCCGGGCATGAAGGGCTGGCTTTACGCCAGTGGATGTTGTTTCCTGTCGTCGTGAGCCACTGACTCGGAAGAATCGGTTCGGTTATTGAAATAATGCACTTTTATTGCTATACCCTCTTGAGTCACCCCGATCCCCTAAACGTGCACTCCCTAATCATTTTTTCCCATCCATCACGCACACGTTACCCTCTCTCTCTCCCATTCGCTGTCTTGCAAATTGAAAATTTTTCCTTCGGACCATCGTAACAATCTACCCCTTCATGCCCACCCCCCTACCCTCCTATGCACGAGTCGAATCATAATAAACTCACGAGACAGGAACTACCCGAAGGTTGGTTTGCCGATTCGACAATATCGTTCCTACACTCTCCAGAACAGATTATTTACGCTCAACTGTATCTTCTCCCGAATCATCCCCCTTTTTCAAACCCCTCGTATTTTCTAACCCAAACATATTCAACTCCGCTTCCAACTCGCTTTTGTTCTCCTTCACCATGACCTTGAGCACCTTCCTTCTCTTCCCACCTCGTCCCTACATTTTTCACCCTCCTTTTCAACCCCTCTCACCCTCTAGAATTCTATAACGTGTACATATATATATATATATGAGTGTGCATTTTATTCCTTCTTTTTATACTAAGAAAACGACGGGAGCAACCTGCTAGGGTTCTTAGATATAACGTAGGGGCTTCTGGCTCGCTGGTTGCTGAATGGTTTGTAGTCCACCCCTCCTCGACGAAGCCAGAAACCCTTCAGCCATTTTCTTTTCTCTTCGCGAATTTGACATAGTTTTATCGATGTACCAGTCGTCTCGTTCCAACTCGATTTCATAACTAAATTATTCCCATAACTTCGATAATTTTTCCATTTTTGTTCCGCCTTAAAAAAATTCTTTGTTATATATAAAAATTTATATTTATTTTCGATAATTTGGGAATCGTGCCAATAAAAATGAAAATTGAAATAAAAAAAAAATTTCTTTACAAATATTGAGGGAATCCTCCAGGATCCAGGACATGTTCCAGAATCTACAATACTTTGAAATCCTTTGACTTGCTATGGACACATTTTAAACAATTAATAATCAGATGTCAATTAGATTGTTTAATATCGATTTTAGATGAAATTTAGAATATCGAAAAAGTGGGTCCACTTGGATCCTGGGCCATGATAAAAAATGTTATCGGCTGCAAAACAGTCATTTTGACAATGAAAAAAAAGGTAGGGAAAGGTAGGGTTATTATTTCCGGCACCTGGAGCAGGATAATGATCCTTGAGGCTCTCATGAACCTCGAACCCCTCTTTATTCTCCAGTCGAATCATACGTGACCGCCACTCGGCTTCTTTTCGAGACGAATATTTACGCATCGAGGACAATTCCATCCTGGATTCTTCTCGAGATGAAAAGCCGTCGAACTTCGCAAAATGGACCCTCGCGCTCGGTTAGAATTCCATTAATACATTAAGCGCGCACACCGCTCCTCGTCGAAGAGAAAGTCTTCGAGGGAAACCCAGGCAGCCGAAGCGACATGTAATATTCCACGAAACGAGCAAACTCTCCTATAAGCGTTGAATCTTACGTCGAGAATCCCTTACGTCGAAGTTGAGGGGGTGAGACAGAGAGAGAGAGAGAGGGATGAAGAGGGTTGAAAACTGAATGGGGCACCAGGAACAGAAACCAAGGAGAATGAAACGAGAAAGAGAACGAGAGACAAAGAGAGAGAGAGAGAGAGAGAGAGAGAGAATAAGGAGAAACAGGAGAAAGGGACGAAACGTAGGGGTTGGTACGAGAGTAAACGGGGCGGGGGTGAATTTTGCGGGAGAGGGTAATAGCGACGGAAGTTTACATCCTCGTATTTCATCCTTCACGAGCTGCAACCCGGTGCAGCCAACGGGTCCTGGGGAACTCGATCTTAACGGAATGTGTTCCAGGGAATATATATAGAGAGGAATGAAACAGGGGGTGAGAAAGACAGCGAAGGGTGTGAGAGGAGGGTGAGAGCGAGAGAAGACGAGATAAAGACAGTGGAGATGGATAAAGATGGTGAGATCTCGGGGAAGGGTGGTTTTCGATGTAGAGAGGGGTTGGTTTTGCTCGATGGAAGTGCGTTGGTAGGGGTAGTTTTGGTAGATGGGTGCTGGATGTAAGGGTTACTCTTTATTACCAATGGGAATTCACAGTACCGTTACGGCGGATCCTTCTCTTCACCACGCCCAGATATTATCTTCTCGACGTTATTACATATGCTAATGCTTCGTAAAATGGAAATCCAACCCCTGCCACACCTCTTCTCTAGTCGCGTTATATCCTCGGCTCTGTTGCCCTCTTTTCCACCCCTTGCTCTCTCACTCCCCTACTCTCTCTATCTCGATTTTGCCCCAGACGACTTCTCGCTTTGTAATCATAACCATCCATTCTGTTCTATATTCCCTCTAACAACGAAAACGCGCATGCTTCGAAATTAATTCGAAGGGTTGATAGATATTACGTTGATATTAAATTGAACGTTTGTATACTGCTCGTGTTTGAAACTATTATTTGTTCGTGAACAGGTTTTGATTTGTTTCGAAGGGCTTCGTTGAGTACGAGCTCGTCCGTCGAAGTTAGGCTCGTGAGATTATGTTCGTTGGTGCATCAGACTGTGGCTGAATGAGACTCTTGTTAATTTGATGTAGAGTAAATTTTGGTTAAAGGCATCCAAATGTTGATGTATTTATTTATGTCACTTCAGCTTAGACCATGTTTCTCTGTTTTGTCCTATTTTGTTTCAATTACAATTCTTTCAAGATTAGGAACATTTTGATTTTAAGAAATTTCTATTTCTCAATCGATGACGTTCGGAAAATAAAAGTAATTGTTGAAAGTAAAAATGGAATCTCGTTAGGAGTGAGTCCTTTTCTCGGGTCATTAAAGTTCCGATGGGTTGTGATGTTATCGTGCTCGATAATCCAGGGGTTTTTGTAGCGCGACGCGAGTTGATGCGATCCAGCTCTTCTCGAACATTCAATCTGTTCACGTGTTCACGACAATTTTCCAATTTGAGAGCTCGCACGCTCGCGCGAGCATCGATTCCCCCCGTAATCCGACCATTATTTCGAGGTGTCAGATGTGTGTCCTTCCTCCTCTAAGCCGATATTTAATTTTGAATGGAATGTCCATCGAGGTGAGAGAAAAAAATACAAAAGAACAAACAAAAATAGACGCAACGGGCCGGTATTTTTTTTTGATCGAAGGAAATTGTTCGCGAACGCAAGTCGAACGAACATCTTCCGCGGATCACAAGTCAAATCCACATCAAAGCAATCAACCGAAATCAAACAAATCAACTGACATAGAACAGAAAGGAAACGAATCAATCGAAATCAAAGCAAAATCAAACAAATCAACTGAAATAAAACAGAAAGCCAACGAATCAACCGAAATCAAATCAAAATCCGACCGAAATCAAACGCATCTACTGAAATCAAACGAATCAACCAAGATCAAACCGAAATCAGACCGAAATCAAATCGAAATCAAACGTATATACCGAAATCAAACCGAAATCAAACGTATATACCGAAATCAAACGAATCAACTGAAATAAAACAGAAATAAAAGGAATCAACTGAAATCAAAGATGTTAATCTTCAAAATTTTTTTAGATCGATGTTTGTCTCGAGACATTCGACAAGATGTGAAAGTAAAACTAATTTTCCCACCAGTTGCACAAACCGGTCATCCAATTTTCCAAAGGAGCGTCGAATATAAGAGCGCCTCACCTTTACTTTCATTCCAAGGATCGACGTATAGCCGATTGGTCTCCTGAGCGTCGAATTCTTGGCATTCTCTTTTACCCTCGCTGCACGTTCAATTAGACACAAAGTGGATTGAGCGTATCTAATACAGGGTACAGACCGATTTCGAACCGGGAAACGTCTGGAAATCGAATTTTCTCTGAATCTTCGTTAGCGAACGAGAACAGACAATGGCTCGTTCCACCTGTTAAGACCGCGGAACTGGCATTTCTCCCGCATTGTTCAATTTCGAGAATTCGAGTGGATCCTGGAACAAAGAAACATTGATTCGTTTCTTTTCGCGATCGTTTCCTTCTTTCGTCCCTTTTTCCCTCATTTATTAATTCTTTTCGTATCGAACGAACGTCTTGATTTCAATAGAAAAGAAAACTTTATCTTGAATTGAATTATAACGTATTCGTGAAATTTTAATTAAATTATACTCGTGCTAACTTCGTATTCGACGAGCCACGAAGCGATCTGTAGAATCATCGACGTACCTACTCTTTTTGATTTCATTGTTCCAACAAAAAGAAAAGGATATACATTTTGACGTTTTGTTTGGCCGATCTCGAGAGATTCTCAGACTTATTCGCATCGCGTAACGTCGCAAGATGACGTTTAAGAATGTAAAGGTCGATGTTACTTATGCCAGAGATCGTTAACGTCAATTCCAATCTCTCAACGCTTGATGAAGGATTTTTGCAGCTAGAACAAATTTTCATATTGAAATACATCAGGAATTTTCGAGAATGATGGGAAGATGTGAAATACGTAATTGTCCGAGCTCCTTTCGGTGCTCGTGCTTGGCCATTGTCTACGAACGAGAGACCGAATCAAATATTCATCAGTCTCGAGACGAGGAACGAGTGAAGGCAGAAGTGGAAGAAGAATGAGGGGAAAGAGAATGGAAGGTCGGCGACGAGGCTAATTAATAGTCAGACCAACGAGCATCTTCATTCCCATAGTCGTGAATCTGCTGCTGTATTAGTCCCACACTTGGTAATCCAGCTTAGTCGATGAGTATTTTTTTGTTCGACATTTCAGAAGTCAAGAGAAGAAAAGTGTATTTCAATCTGTAACACAAGATCGACTTTTCATCCAACGTATTCAACGAGGTGTCTTTTTGGCCGATAGCCTCGCTTAACTTTGATGAGATGCGACCCCGGAGAAAAAGTGAGAGTTGCTTGATTGGCGGTAATTAAATTTGGACAGACGAATTACCTTTTTATCTCGTGGTAAAAAATATTCAACGTGGTAAATTCCGCAATATTTCAATGGAAACTGATACCTATCGTTATTTCAAACAGCGAGCTAGTCAACGAGTTGCTCGTTGTTTCATACAAATGATCAAAAGTTTTCGCGTATTTCAGATTCCTTTTTCTTCTCGTGTCCACTGCGTTCATGAAATATTGTTCCTATATTTGACATGTGACACGGGCAATGAAACACGAATAATACCTGCATTTGGGTCTTTCGTTCGGGATTTTGGTGGTTGGGTAACGTTGTGGGTATGGCGAGAGAACGTTTCACTCCCTCGATTACACTGTGGCGACTCGGTTCCACACGCAAGCCCCGTGGAAAACCCTCGCAAAGAATGAGACTTGACAAATCGAACTATTTTCGACTGTGAAAACTCGACGAATTGCCACAGTCGAGGGGTTTTCCTGATTTACCGTATATTTGGGAACGATAAATTTCAACGGCGAAAGCATCGGTGGCTCTTTATTCTCCGCTGGCAAGTCCTGCACTCTTTGAAATTTTTCTTCGCTCTCCCCGTAACCACATACCGCTTGAAATCAGCACCGATAAGTTTTGCAATCGCTTTGTACGCGTAGGAAACGAAGTGAACGAAAGATCAGCATTTCCTCTCATCGATCGTTTTTTCTATTCTTTTGTATCAAAATTGCAACGTAGAACATTCCAGTTTTTGTATTTTGAATAGTTTTAGCCTTCGAGTACACGCGTAATGAAAGACTGAGCAACTCTCTAATTATACCCCGGTGCAGGTTGGTTCGCTTGCGAGAAAGGCGCTATCCGGTCGCCACCTAGCGGCGGAAAATTGAACGACTAGGAAAACGGTGTTTCTGGTAACAGTAGCTAGTAAACTTCTTCATCTAATATACCCCAGTGGCCCTCGGTGATGTTTTCATTGAAAATTATCCATCCTTAGCACCACCCTTAGATCCCAGGGATGTCTTTATTTTGCCCTAGCTTTCCGTCCCTCTACTAATACATTTGGCCAACGCCTCTGGAGGTGTCCCGTTCTACACAATACCTCGCACTCTTCCGACTCATTTTTTCCCCTACCAACCCACGTTCGGCTCCACTCATGCCTTTACCAAACTTTTACATCTCCGTCCATCGCCAACAAACATTAATTTTCTCGATGTGGCGCGCAAAATATGTGCGAGCCGTCGAAAAAGTTTTGGCGACCGTGTAGACTTTTTCATAGTGCCTAGCAACTTTGCAATGTTAGCGAAACACTCATGTTACTCGATGGCAATATCACTGCTGGTGTGGTCAGGTGCGCGGAGACGCGGATGTGTAACGTTCTGGGAATTTACTCGAATGCGCGTTATACAATTATTTTTGCAATGAATAATTATATTTTTATTTTATTTTGTTTGCAACTGCAGGCATTTGTGAAAATAATTATTTTGATTAAATAGTGTTCAAGTCATCGTCAATATCGTTTGACATGTCTTCTATGATGACATCTTTGGTACAATGCTCCACTTTAACGCACTTCTGCGTTATCAAATTTCTCACATACCCCTCGACGCAACGGCAGTTAAATGTGCACATCTAAAATTTGTAAAGAAAAACAAGAGTAGAAATTTATCATTAAATTTGTATATTCGCGAATATAATTGATGAAAAATTTGTCATACTAACAGCACGATTAATGTGACAAAAATATATGGGTGATGGAAAAGTGCAGGTTGGCTCGCAGAATTTCCCGCATTCTACCAGCTCAGAATGTTCGGGACACGCCAAATTCGTATTCTGGTCTTCGAGTAAAGCGTTGCTCGAATCTGAAAGAGATCAAATTGTTTTGATAATTTGTGAAAATTATTTTCAACAATTGAAAAAAATATTTTTTTTTGTAAGAAGTATTAACAACGATTTCTATAATAATTTTTCTTTTTAGGAAGATGCTTGAGTATGGATTGATCAGAAAATTCTCTCCAATTCCCTCACGCAACTGTATGCAAATATTTTATTTAACTGATTTTGATTTCTACGACAGCAAAATAAATTTTTCTTTCGTATGAATAAAATCAAACTTACATGAACAAACGAGGACGATTGCCAACGTAAAAACGAGATTGCACCACATGTTGAATGGATTGTGAATCTAACGAAACTGATGGATCTTTTTCGGTTGTAGGAAGCTTTTATATACAAGGGGAAAACTTATTATGTAAATGTCTCATTAGATGAGCCATTAAACTCTCATTATTAAATATCCAAATTTCTTTCGATTATACAAATGGCTAACTCAGAATAATCACCGATCATTATCGATGAGCAATTCAAGCCCACAAAAAAATTAAATTAACGCTTCTCGAAATTTTCATTATCAAATTCAATCAATCATTCTTTCTGATAACGACAAATTAGACATAAATTAAAAAGAATGAATAATCGATTAACGAAAATCTAAAATAGAATTTTGAGACGATGTACCTTACCAAATTTTTCACTCACTTTTAATTCCCCTAAAAATCGAACATTGATCAAATTCGTTATAGAAAATATAACAAAAAATTCACAATTTTATAAATAATAGAAAAAATCAAAAATTATTTTTCCATACAATTTGAAATCAATTTATTCGTCAACAATTATTTGGGTCAGTCACAGTATTATGAGTTAACGTGTTTTCCTGGACAATTTTCGTATTTGACACATTTCTGCGTTATCTCGTTCCTCACGTATCCGCTCAGGCATATACACTGATAACCGCAATGCTGAAAAAAACGATAAATCACGTATTAATATTTTTTGTTGTTATTAATCATATTTCGTCAATTCCTCAGATTTTATTATACTAACAGCTGGATTGAAATTACAAAGACGAGGTGCTGGTCTACGACAGCTTGGTTCACAGGCTCTTCCACATTTCATTTGCTCGGAATGCTCGGGACACTCATCGGACACCTCGAATGACCTTGGTGTGGTAAATGCAACCACACAGTAATCTAAAAAAATTGTGACATTTTGAAAAAATAATTTTTTTTTCTTCTCACCTTTTTCCAAAATTCTGGTATTTGCGAAACAATTTTGAATAGAAATTTAATAATCATCGTTAGGATAAAATTTGTATTGTTTTTTTTATTGAAAGTCGTTTCGTTTTTTAATTTTCGTGTACGTTATGTAGAATCAAGTGCGATATGAAAAAAGGGGAACGAACGTGTGCAAATAATGGCAATTATCAGTGATAAAACGAGATTGGACGACATGTTGAAAATCATTATGAGTTTCACGAGACTGATAAATTGTTCGCGTTCGTAATGAGCCTTTATATACAACGGGGTAGTCATGAAAAATACTTCTTCAATTCCAATTTAAACGGCGTTATCAGGCGTTAATAGCATTTCCGATCATCCTCTCCATTAACCCCGATTCATGCATCGTTCCCTCGCAATCTACCAACTGAACATTTGCACATTAAAAAAATTCTGAAAAGTTGAATATTTTCAAAAAATGTTGTTGTCTCTGTGTTTCGAAAATAAGAAATAATGCATACAAGTAATTTAACAAATAATGTAAACTATTTGCGAAATTCTTTAATCAAAATTGAGATATAAAATAAACGTTTATTAAAAATCGTTTTATAAAATTTTATTACTTCGATAATTTCAATTATTATATTTATCCACATATCTATATTTTCATTCGTATTTTATATCAAACCTTCGATTAATTTTATTTTATAAAGAATTATTAAACTTAAATGATTGAAAAAAAAAATAATCAAAAGAAAATTTTTGTATTTTCTTTTTGTATCTCATATATCCATCCAAACTTTTTAGTAAACGACCAGTAGTTCCAAATTGGACTGAAGGAAATTTCAAATTTCGTCCCGAGTGTTTTGGGAAAGTGGGGAATATTTATTTGTGATTAGTGGTTATCGAATTTTTGATTCGCACTTTGGCTCGGCTCAAACGTTAACGACAGTTCTCAATTAATCAGTTTCGCAATTCGAATATCCGAAGCTCGCATCGATGGTCGCCTATGACGTTTTTTAGTTCGTAACTTTTATCCCCATGGTCCGAGTGGCGTTCGACGAAAACTTTTGGACGATGTCGCTTTTAAGGTTCGACCGTAGGGAGCAACGACGCAGCTTTTGAACTCCAACGATCGATCTCCTATTTTCAGACTACCAGAATAGTCATTTGCTACTGTTGCGAGAGAAAATTTTCATCAAAGAAATCCCACGACGTCTTTGAAAAATCCTTTTTCCCCTCAGTTGTACGATTTTTATGATTTTTTTTAAAGATTCTCAAAGTAAAAAAAAATACTGCGACGACTTGTCGCGGCCAAAATAACGAATAAAAATGTCCAAAAAAAAATTTTCTTGATAAATTTTAATCTTGTTGATATAATTATTAATTAGGTTTAATTTATCGTACGATATTTTACGCCGAAGATTTTTTATCGTCGCTTAATGGTGCGGCAAGTTTTGTGGACAATCTCCGAATCTGACGCACTCGTCGTTGTCCTCGTCTTTCACGAATCCATCCTTACATCTGCAGTCGTACGTGCATAACTGCAATGTTTATAAACCAAATATGAATTTTGTTTTAACTTTGAGTACGAATACGTTAATTTGGTTGAAATTTCATTATACGAACCGCAGGATTAACGCCGCAGATACGGTGATCCGGATGACGACAAGTGGGCGCGCACCATTTTCCGCAGAGTACTCGCTCGGCGTTCTCCTTACAAGTACTTTTCCTTTCCTCGAACATAGCCGGTGACGCAGACACGGCGCAAATTTCTTGGGAAAAAAGAAATTAATTTTTTCAAATAAATTTTTATTTCAAAATAATTGTTTTTTTGTAATCCCTTAAGTGTGTTATTTTTTTTTAAGGAGGTAACGAATATGATTACAAAATTGACTAAATTTATTAAAAAATTAATTAAAATTATAATAATTTTGACTTACGAGCACAAACAACGGCGAAAGCCAATGTCAAAATGAAAGTTGAAGACATGTTGAGTCGGTTGGGGATCTGACAGGACTGTTTTAATTTCTTCGATCGTAACGAGTATTTATATTAAACGAGAATATACGTGGCAAAGGTAAAAATTCGTGAGTTTTGATTTCTATTTTTTTTACCTAAATGCACTTAGCTACCAGCTTTTATCAATTATTCGCTCCATTAACACTAATTCATGCAACGTTGACTCTGCTGCCAGTCACTATCTTAGCAGGTATCGACGATTATTTTCTCAAAAATTATCAAAAGTGCTCAGGTAAAATTTGAAATTTATTTTTGATTTTTTTAGCCAATCACTGACCTGCTTAATTATGTCCTGGATTCAAATTTGCCCGCATACTTAGGCTCTTACGATCGTGATAAGTGTCTGTGAAAAAAAATAACAAAAGAGAAAAAAATTTAATTAAAAAAGATGTAAATTAAACATAAAGAGCAAGGTGCAATTATTAAAGTCGCAATTGTTATCAATTTATTCCATTCCATTTTATTTATTGTTATCGTTAGATAGAGATTTATACATATATTTATTATCACTTGATGTTTTCGATCTTCTAAATTTTATTAATGGCTGCCTGTGAAACCTTAAGGTAAGCCTTAAGGAAGACCATCTTGTTTCTGTTATCTCATTGTCAGATATGAATATATTTATAAAAAATATTAGAAAAGTATTTTATTATTTATAAATATATTATTATTATATTATATATTATTTATAAAATATTTATAGATTATAAATATATTATTTATAAAATATTTATAGATTATAAATATATTATTTATAAAATTATTCTGTTATTATTTAATAGAAACTTTCTATTACTAGAAAAAGAAGAAAAATGTTAGGAAAATAGAGAAATTTTTATTATTATTTTCTATTATTTTCCATCACACATATATATATATATATATATATATATATATATATATATATATATATGTTCTTATATGTAATATGAAATTAATTGCGAATGTACGTACATCAATAACTGTACCTGGCAATGTATATATGTATAATATATAAATGTTTATATGTATATAAACGTGCTAAAGGTATATACGTATATACAATTATGTATCTATGCAAATTAGGCTATTAAATAAAATCGCAATTTGTCCGTCGATGCGTAGCGACACACACACGAACTCATGAATAATTGTACATTGTACTATGCGAATGAATTGAACGATCGAACGAACTTACCTGTAAGTGATGTTCCGATCTTAATTGTATTTCGGGCCTCTTCCTCAAGATCAGTGTATCGTTATTTAAAGTTTATTACCGCAGCTATTTCATGACTCATAAATTCAATCCTTGTTTATTTATAAAGTTTTGTTCTCTCTTTATTTTCGTACTTGTAAGTGCTATGCATGAACAAATATATAATTATTTAGTGATTTATCTAAAACCGCTTTTGCAAATAAGCTCTCACTTGTTTCAATCCGACGGTCGTAGAACCTAGCGAAAATACCCGAACGTTACGTCCAGCCTGCAGCTTTACTAATCACATCTATATTAATCCCATTCCTCTTTGCGGACAAAGTAGACGCATAACGAGAGCTGTAAGCATCGAACTTATCAATATCCACCCCGCTTTCCATCAGCGTCTTCTTTATCCATCTGCTCAAGGTCTGGATGGATACTTCCTTGTGCGGGTTTTTCAAAGCTGCGAAAAGTCTGAGTTGTATCCCGGACTCCTAATCGGAATCTGGTCCAATATCGGATCAGATTCGAGGACTAACAAATGTAAGATCTGTAAGCTGGATTCCATTAGGAATCCTGATCCGAATCCGTTAATGACTCTAACTGGATTCGAGCAGGGATCCCAATTAAATCACGTAAGAATAATGAATTGCTAAAAGCCTTATATTAAATACTAGCTTCTGTCCGTGACTTCAAGGAAACAAATTAAAAGCAGCAGGATAGACCGAGAAAATAATAAGTGTGTATCTGAAAAAAGTGTATGTAATTATACGACCCAAGAATTGTATAGCACACTTATTGGATTCTGAGCTAATTCTTTGTAGCACCTTGCAGAGGAAACTTAACACTTTTCTGCACAGTTTACGCATTTATAATGCCAGCGGACGCATGGTCCATTTGTGAGAAGCGGGATGGCCATGCGCCACCTGTCGGTCGTGATCGGTACTACTACTGCTATATCTATATATATGCGTATTGGTCATAAGATCTACACCCATCACAGGCTTCGTATTAAGATTGAGTCGGTATACCCCGAAAGTACGGTGGCGCCATAGTTTTGAAATATCGTCACCCACGCAAATTTGTTTCGATGTGGAAAACATCTGGTTCCTGTAGCCATACCCGTTTTGAAGCATCCCTGCCATATCCTGATCAGAATGTGATTCGCATACCCCGAAAGTACAGTGGTACCATCGTTTCGAAATCTCGTCACCGACGTAAATTTCTTCCGATGCGGAAACCATCTGAATTCCTGTAGGGACACCTATTTTGGCGCATCCCTGCTATATCCTGATCAGGAAATGATCAGTTGTTTGGTATCCCTGTCAACATTTCTGCACGGGTTTCGTGGGGTTTGAAGACACCTCAGACTGGCTGCTCGTATCGCGATCGCAACGATTCGCAAATTCTATATACGAATAGCCTTGTTCTCGACTACGAGATCGGCTAGTTCTAGAGCGTCTATCTTTGTCGGGACGATCTGTATAATCGTCATGACTTTCCTTGTCACTGCTATAACCTCTGTTGCGATGATGTCGATAAGACCTTGGTAAGTCGTAGTCCTTGCGTTTCAAACTACGTCCTCGATTCCCTGTTTAGTGGAAAAAAAATCAAAGAAGATAAATAAACAATCTTTTCATCTTTATTTCTCTCTCTCTCTTTCTCTCTCTTTTTTTTTCTTTGTGTGGGTGGCGTTGCTATGTGAAATGTAACATGGCACCCCGATCTTACACTCGCGACCGTTGAACGATTTTTTTGGTTTATGGTTGGACCAAAGAAACCATTTCACTCGTCGTTGTTTATACAACAAGACGTCCAAGGAATTACGTGCCAGATTATACGTCCCTTTGCAGGAGTTTTTTGGCCATACAAACTTGCAGAGAACGTATGGCCATTATCTGCTGGACTATGTTCACATGTGATCTTAAGGGCAGGGTAGCGTTGATTCGTGTGAAAAAAGGCACATTTTTATGATTTTTTTTTTTTGACGAAATGGTTAAAATCTATTTATTTCCACTAATGGTACATTAAAGTGTGACATTTGAAGAATATTGTGTCGAATTTTCACGAAGAAATATTAAAAAATACGGCGATGGCAGCATTTTTTGTGAAGCGTCTCGAAAAAAGTTGAATTGCAGTGCGTATCATAACTCCGTGCTGGATCATCTGAAATTAAAAAATCAAAGTTATATCGTTAGATAAGGACTTTCCTCAGGTAACGCTGGGGGGGAGGGGGGGTTTCGAAATAAAATTTTTTCAATTTTTGGAATTACTTTAAAGGGAAAAAAGCAATTTTGAGCGAACAAATCGATTAATTTGTTGTTATAAAATGAAAAATATAAACAAATTTCAAAAACTCTTTAGCATTACCTCGTAAATTAGGCACTGAAATAGTATGCTAAATTTCAAAAGGATCGGTGCAGTAGTTTTGAAGTTATGATAGGTACCGACCTTGAAAATGTGAGTTGTGGGAAAAACGCTTTAAAGTTTTGAACACTAAAAATTTTGAGATGAAACGTTCGTGAGTTTTATCGGCTTACTTCACACCGAATCATCGATCCCAGGTCCATAAAGGATGTTACTCTCATCTAGGATGTCTAAAGCATCTTTTTAAATTAAAAAAATTTGAAAACCCTAACCTGCCCTTAATCATCATCATCATACATGTCTTGTTGCATGGTTCGATCAAGAAACCATTTCCATTTTCATCTGTGTCATATCAAATTTCACGACCACAAGATGGTTAACGCTCTTTCAACGACAAATACCTACCGCGCTTGTCTTTGTATTTTTCCTCCTTTTGTGTAAGAATCTGTTCTTCTAAAGGCCGATTTAGACTAGGCGAGCGAATGCTCATTCTACCCCCACTGTATCAAATTCTTTTAGTGTAAACTCTGAGAACGAGCTTTCGCCTACACTAAACCTTAACCGCCTTACTCATTCTCGCAATCCTTCGTGCCCTTCGTCGTCCGACGGACGATGTCTGCGTTTCCGTTTTTCCCATCTTCTTGTAAAATCTTTATAGAATTTCTGATTTAAGATTGTTACACATTACGCGACATGGGCCGTCGCGAGACGTAGCGGAACGTAGTGACAGCGACCGATAATTTTCCGCGTATGTTCATATTGCAAGCGACACGGGCCGTTGCGGAACGTAGCGGGATGTAGCGAGAGCGACCGACAATTTTATGGATATGTTCATATTGCTCCGGCAGGCCCAACGATGGATTCATTGCCATTAATGAATGTTTAAAAATAACTGAAGGATGCCTGCCGGAGCAATCTGAACATATGCATAAAATTATCGGTCGTTCTCATTACATCCGCTCCGTTACGCGACGATCCGTGTCGCTTGCAATGTGAACATACGTGAAAAAATTATCCGACGCTGTCGCTACGTCCCGCCATGTCACGCGACGGACCATGTCGCGTGATGGGTAAGAACCTTAATACTTGTGACGTCATCGGCACAAAGAAGAAGAATGAGTTGAATGCTGGAATATGTAGGGAGTGGGAGGGAAACAAAAGATTTGAACTATAGAGATTGTGGCGATATCGGTATATAGTAGGAGTACTATACACTGATATTGAGGAAGCGGCGCGAAATACAAATATGAAATTTCTATTCGTGAACAAAAAAAAATACAAGAATGTGACGTAAAAAAATTTTTAAAAAACGACACAGGAAAATTGAATATTCAATAACGATCGATGTTAAAATATATTTAAACGTTTCTACTATAAAACTTACGAAATTAACTGGGTGACTCTTATCAGTTTCTATCTAGTCATTTGTTCTTCATTAAGCGAAAAAAAACTGAGATAAGAATCTTATCACAATTTTTTTGTTTGGAGGCAGACCAGTGTTTGTTCAGATGTATTATGCTTGATCTTTAAGATCGAGGCGTAATTCAAAAAAGATATTTTACGAAAAAAAATCCCAAGCCTCGACCCATCTTTTATTTTAAATTATTATAAAAAATTGAGAATTTTTGTTTAAAGTAATAGGTCGTCACATAATTTTCTTTGTCAATCTTACGTTGTTACTGGTTGAATTCTTTTTCAAAATATCAATTATTATTTTGTTAACATAAAAACTGTTTTTTTTTTTTTTGAAAAATTCTCATTATGTCGAGAATATCTATATTCATCGTTGCGGCAGTGGCCAGAGGTTCCTAACGCATTGCTGGAAGCAAAAAGAAATTAATAAACTCAATGACCCACAGCGAATTTATTAAATTTCGATATTTTTATATCGAGCTAATTTAAAATCAACGATCCG
This sequence comes from Tryphoninae sp. B BG-2022a, assembly GCA_030523005.1. Classification (NCBI taxonomy): domain Eukaryota; kingdom Metazoa; phylum Arthropoda; class Insecta; order Hymenoptera; family Ichneumonidae; species Tryphoninae sp. B BG-2022a. The sequence goes on from JAPYZU010001671.1 coordinate 47,299, forward strand.
AATATCGAACATTGAAATTCGATACACGCTCCATTATACTCGAACAGCATTGAAGAAATTAATATTATCATTAGCAAAATTAAAACATACTAATTACTTTTTAATATTTTATAACCAAAACAAATTTACAAAAACTGCAATTTTTGTTTCACTTACGATACGAGAATAATATAAGTTTTGCCATTCACTGAGCAAATGCATGTGCATGTTTTAATAAACAAAATTTTATTAAGTATCGTGAGGTTTTTATTTTTTTTTAATGAAAAATTTTTTTTTGTTTTTATTCACATGTCGATAAGTCAGCAGGGGTAACAAACCGAATTTGTGCCTGATGAAACACGCGTGAAAATCTTGGCGGAATTTCTTTTTACTGGAACTGTCCAAAGATAAACAGGGGATTTTATTCAAAAATATTTAACGTGACGTGCGTGCTGACGAACATTTGTACATACTTAGTTTTAATGTATTTACAAATGTTCAGCTGGTATTAACTCTACGATGGCTGTTTAATTTGCATAATTTTTTATTTTCGAACAATTCATTTAACTTCATACAATTAATTTAATTTTAAACAATTAATTTAACAAATAACGTAAACTATTTGTTAAATTAAGAAATATTGAATAATATTTGGGAAATTTTTTAATCAAAATGTAGATATAAAGTAAACATTTTGTTACGTACGGGTTTCCGTCGTAACGTAATAATTGTAGTTGTTATTTATTTAGAGTCGAGCGTCAGGTACTCGACTTGTGGGTTTTTGTTCGGTTAAAGCGGCGTAACGCACCTCACCTGATTTGCTGCTGGTGTGTATATGTCTCTGTTCTCCGGTGATCTGCTGTGTCGGCGAATAGCTGGCAAGGTCGAG
>JAPYZU010001672.1:0-31145 GCA_030523005.1 Tryphoninae sp. B BG-2022a
ATATTTCATTTTCATCAATTTTTTTCATCAAATTCAATTAGTAAATCTTATATCGTTCATCCAACAGAATACGTATAGAGTTATATTTATTGAAGTATCTTGAGTTATATTTAAGTATCCCTGCTTCACACTGTATTCCCTGGTATAAAACAACATTCGTTTAGTCAGGATAATTTGATAAATCATCTTTCATTTTCATCAATTTTTTTCATCAAATTTAATTAGTATATCTTCTTATATCGTTCATCCAACAGAATACGTACAGAGTTATATTTGTTTAAGTATCCTGAGTTATATTTAAGTATCCATGCTTCATACTATATTCCCTGGTACAAAACAACATTCGTTTAGTCAGGATGATTTGATAAATGAACTTTCATTTTCATCAATTTTTTTCATCAAATTCAATTAGTATATCTTATATCGTTCATCATAACATCTTGAAATTGTCACAGATGGTGAGGCTTATTGTCTTGGCGACATCAATCGAGATTGCTGGTATCTGTACACCCTGAACAGAGCGAAGCCAACCAACGACAAAATAACGGAACCCGATCAGACGTTGGAAATTCTTATGACCAATCTCGATCCTGACGTTATGTCGATATTCACGCGAGACGTGTGCTCGTCGGCTGCCGAAGCGACCGAAAAATCAGGCATCGATAAACTCATACCGAGCATGGTCATCGATGATTTCTTGTTCGAGCCCTGCGGTTATTCGATGAACGGAGTTTCCAAAAGTGTGAGTAGATATTAGACTTATTTCCAAGCTGGAAATTCATTCTACTAGCTTACTCTTCCATAAAGAAGTTTCGTATGTTTCCAATTTAGTAGAGAAATTGTTGTCCAACGGTTTAGCTATTTCTTTTCTTTTACAGGGAAGCTACATGACTATTCATATAACACCCGAGCTGGAGTTCTCCTACGTCTCGTTCGAGAGCAATATACCCGAGGCATCTTACGAAGAGGTCATACGTCGCGTATTGGAGACTTTCAAGCCTGGAAAATTCGTCGTGACGATTTTCGCGAACAAAGAATCCGTCGCGGCGGACACACCGCGAGAGCTGGAACAATCCGATTATCTTAATTTCGAGGGCGAATGGCTGCGCAACGATGTGCAGTACTGTCGTTTCAAAAACTACGACCTCACATGCGCATTTTACTCGAAATTCCCAAGCTGATGGTTCACAGGAGGCCCGTCGGTATCTCTCGAGCAGAGAACCGACAGGGCTCCAGCCTCGTCCCCCCTTTCCCGTTCCAATTTTCCCAAAACGTCGGTAAAATTTAATACTGACATATCCAATAACACTTTATTAAAGAGCGTCAAGCCAACGAAAGAAATTCCGATAAAAACGATAAATCCCAAAACGACAAAAACTAACGAACCAGTCACTAACAATTCCCACAATGATAATAAAACGAACGACTGTGACGAGTCGCAGTCTCAGTCTATCGATACGAATCGCAGCAACGAGACGGGACGATCTCAGAGTAACAAATTCGAAGAGTATCGCTCCCGACGTTCGGCTTCGTCGCCTCAATTGACGATGAAACCGCCGTCGCGTTCAAAAGTATATCGTAAAACTTCTCTGAAGACGACAACGAATTTTACTTCGACCTCGGAAAATTCTCCAATGTATGTGAGAACAAACGAAGTTATCGAAGCTTCGTCTCACGCGCGTTTAACGCTTGTCGAACCAACGATGAAATTAAACGGTTCAAAATTGAACAGTAGAAACGATTCGATCGAGGAATCTAGCATTGCGGAGGAAAAGATAAATTCGTCTAGCGATGCCAAAGTTAAATGGAACAGTGAAAATGTACATATTACCTGCAATCCACTTTCGAGTCCTTATCCTTATTCGACGCCTTGTCACAAAATTGAGAGACCCGATGAGAAGGAACGCGAACAGCAAGACGAAGATCCAAAGAGTCGTGGTAGTTGTGGTAGCTTCTTGCCTATACTGTCGCTGATACCTCAAACTATGGTCAGCTTGCACTTACTAAGCCCAAAGATGAAGTTCTCGTGGTGGCGTAACAAGATATCGTGAAGGCACGCTTAAAGTGGCCGCTTGGCGCGACTTTTTCTGTTGCCCCCGGTAGGAGTCACGTAGATTTAAGTAAACAAAATACACACACACACAAAAAAACAAAAGGAAATTTCGGTGCTATAGGGCCAAAAAGCGCGAAAGAAAATAACAGATCCCCACAAAAAAAAAACCAAAGTCTCCTCTTTTACGAACAAAAAATACACAAGAATACACTAATCGATTCCCACTTAACGAGAGAAAAGTGATAGAGAGAGGTCCTTTCTTTCTAGCAAGGCCATTTCTTTCTTCTTCCTTTCTTCCTTGCCCTCGAACAAAACTCGAGTCGTTTCGTTTCAAGGATATGCCTGAAGAATCTACGAGCAAACAGTGAAGAGCTATCGATGCTCGGAGACAAAAAAAAAGAATGGAACTACGTCATTATGCGATGCGTCTGTATATTTTTCCGAATGCGTGAGAGAAACTCGATTATCTTGTATATTGCTCTCGAGTAATTATAGCACACATATTTTGTTCCTTCTCACCACGTTGCACTCCTCGTTATACACCTTGGCACATTACGTGCAACCAATACAAAAGAACGCTTTTGTTTTCGTATATAAAACAAAATTAGTTTCGTGTCGATTATGCACTTGCGAACAAAGATCTGTTTCACCAACGCATATTTTCGTAAGCACAAAAACAAATATACGTGAGCATGTATTACACATCTATGGTATCTTGATGTTTAGTTGCGTATATGTATATTGTCAATTAAAGATTACGAAAATAATAGGCGAGACAATGTGTTACTACGAAGCACTCTCTCGCGTTTGCAAAAAAATATCAGAAAAAAATGATTAAACAAAAAACCAAAAACAAAAAAAAAACAAAAAAAGAAAACATCGTAGACGTAGAACTTATTGTGATCATACGAATTTATCGAGTAAAGAGGCACATCCGTGCTTTTCTCTTTCGTTATGCGATTATTGTGTATGTAGATACTTAAAGAAAAACGAAAGAAAATTGTGTATGGATAGGAGATGTGGGTAGCATCGATGATTTTAGTCTACCCAGTGAGAGAACCAAAAAAAACGCACGACCTACGAATGTCCCTGAAACAAAAAGTGTATCAGGACATTTCCATGATGTACCTCTTCTTTGAAGCTTCGAGATCTTTCTTTTCAACGGCAAGTCGCGCTGGAAATAATTACTTCGTATCGTCGAGGCTGACAATTGTTTTGTTTTTATTACATTCCTTATTTCGAACAATTCACATTCGAGCTTGAAAAATTTGTGCAGTATCGTGCTTTTAGTCAATTGGACTCGGCAGATTTTAATATTATATGCATGTAATGTTATAGTTTACGTAGATAATTAACCATCCAGCGGCTTAAACGTAATCTCAATGTGAAAACGGTTCTTCAAGAAGAATTCTCGCTGTTGCAAAGGAAGATCAGAAAAGCGAAAAGAAAAAAAAACTAGATTATAGTTAATGGAGCAGGAATCTTGGGGTTTGTTTAGTCATTCCTGTGGGTGTATAAGAGAAGATACTCTATATACGAACGTTATGTATGCTAAGTCGATGATTCCTTTTAATGATAACAACAAAACATATTCAATGTCTCTCCCCTCTCTCTCCGACTCTCTCTTTCTATCTGTTCTCTGATCTCTCCAAACTATTTTGGAGACGACGAGGTTATTGTTTAAATATACATTTTTACACTCGCGTACACCCAACGGGGATTAGATCACGCATGGGAAAATATGATCCGAACAAAAGTGTATAACAAACAAATCGTGTCATGAAACATGTATTTTTTTTTATTTATCCGAAACGGTTACTCACGATCTCATCATCAAATGTTTTGTTGTTTATCGTTTTGACTATGTTGTCTTTTTCTTTATTTCGTTTTCTTCGTTCGGTCTTCTGAATAATTATTTCCAACGTGCATCGAAAGTGCGTTGATGCTTCGTTTCGTTGTTTTCTTTTATTTTCTTATTCAAACAGTGCGATTGTTCTTCTTTTTTCTCGTTTCATCTTTTTTATATTCTTGAATCAATAAATCTTTTAAACATAACAAGAAACCATCCAACCTTTGGGTTTTTTTTTGTTAGATACCTCGCTAATCATGCAATCATCACGTAGCTACCGATTGGTCGTTACAACTTCATTCGTCTTCACCGTCGCTCGTGTCATCTACCTCTATCATTCTTATCGCAGCAACATGAAATATCATCGTACAAATTGACTAACGAACACAATATCGTCAATGTCTACAGTCTCTTGTCACAACAGGCAGATTAAATCTACCATTGCGTAGACAGTCGAGTGTTTGCCAATCCTACGAAGGAAAAAACAATCAAGAAATTCCTACGAAGGAAAAACAATCAAGAAGAGAAGAGCCGCATGATAACAGCAAACAATTTGACCGTGTAGAAGAAACCTCGATGAAAGTTAAATACGATCTGCAAAAATGGATACAATCAATTTTGATGAAGCTTACAATGAACAAAGAGAGAACGTTTTCACCTGAGTTTCAAGGAAACGATTGTTAAATTACGAATATAAGGTCTCAAATTAATATAATTCAATTAAGTGTCGAGAGAAGAAAAAGAAAGATAAATACTATATCTTCTGACGTAGATCTCTATTGCATGCATAATGAAATAATTTATGTATCATATTTGAAAAATAAACATTACATTTAGTCCATCTAAGTTTGCGATTTTCGTGTTCGTAGCTATCCAATAATTCATGAGTGACAATGATATTGCGTATTCGAATACGAGAAGAAATTTACACCTCGTTGTCGACGCTCTCGTGAATCCCACGTGAAGGAACCGTCGATTTTTTCGTGAAACGAGTTCTCATACCATGAACCATGGCTTGAAATCTTGCACTAAATCCATCTGCTGTTTTCTCGTCGACGGTCTCACTCCGATGTTTCATCAATTCTTCATTCTCAGCATCCAAATCAGCTTGAACTCTTTCCAATGCTTTCGTTCATACGCGAGAAAAATACTTGAAATAATTGTTTTATTTAAAACCGTAAGACACAAGTAAAATTGATAGGACGAATATGAAGAAAACGAGAGGATCTTACCTTTTCTTAAATCCATTTCGTCCATTTCTGTATTAGCGATTTTGGATAATTCTTTGCGAAAATTCTTCGTTATCCTCTTACGTATGTAATCCGCCTCAATATCCTGTTTTGTTCGAGGTATACGAAATCTAATGCAGCAACAGAGTGCGACGATTATGGCGAGAAGAATCGATAGAACAATTCCTGCTAATTGCCAAACCCGAAAGCCAGGTAGTGCTTCGTCCTCGAGCCATTCTTCAACACCACCCACGACGCAATCACCAGAATTTATTGTAACTTCGTTTCCCAAGCAAGGAGACGACGAGGATGAAGAAGGATCAGCGGTCGTTGTCATCGTTTCCATCTTATCTTCCGTTATTAATGCATTTTTCTTCTTTCTTCCTTTCTGGATAAAAATGTGAAAACGCGTCCAACTTGAAGAGAACAAAAATATGTCAAGTATAAAATTCAAATATACAAGGAGACTGATAGAACTGGCATTCCCCGAGCCTGACGGGATCGGACTGCGGCAAAACGGTAGCGAAAAAAAGGCAATCATAAGATCGTTCTGTAGGTCCTGGTGTCAGGGAGCAAAGGTGCGGCTTCTATAATGAATAGCCGCAACGCTTCGATCTGACACACCCAATTTTACATCCCTATCTACCTGACCTATCGGCTACCATCGTTTTGCTTCGATAAAGCAGCAGAGTATTATTAAAACTTATCGCCAATCCTCGACAACGTTACAATGCACCAGACAACATTGCACAATTACTTTCGAAGTTCATCACTTTTCATTTGTCTCATTCTTTTATTATCTTATACATTAGGTAAAGATTGAAAATAAAAATACTCCTTTGTTACAAAAACAATATTCTATGGTTCGTGGCTATGTCCGTAAAATCACGACATTAGATTTTAAAAAAAGGATTTGAAATTATTAACAAACTCTAATATTTTTCGCCGAGCCGAGAAACATAGTTTTTACATTCATGCGTCACTTCCTTCGGTACGATTAGTAGTGCATTTGTTTTCTTATTTTTGTATCGTTATTTCGTTTTCTTTTTTTTTTCTTCTTTTTTAATTTTTGTGTACTTCTTTAAATTACAAACAGTTCGACGATTCACGACGCAACGGTTCATTCGTTTCAATGCGATACAGGATTGGAAGCTACGTGACCGATGTTCGGGGATAATTTTCTTATAATTTGTTCTTTTCTTCGTTCTTATTATTTTTCATAGTTTGTTTTATATATCGCAAGGACGAGGACGCTAACGCGGAAACTAAACTGGGACTGACGAGTTACGCGAATGGAGAGTTTTCAGAAACGTTTGTATGAATATGCGTAATTTGTCTTGTTCGACAAACGGCAGTGAACGATTTGTGATCATGAATGCTTTGAGGAAGGATGAAAGTTTGACTCTTCGAAATTCTCAATCGAGTATAATCTTAACTATATTGGCGGACATGGACGATTCTAAGAAAGATAGGGCAATAAATTAGAAAATTTTCTCGCTCCCGAATACGCTACAAATAAATGCGATCGGGACGTGAAAGAACGAATGAAATGTCGAATAAATTTGTTTTCCTTCTTTTCTTTTTTTCTTTGTTTGTCATTGTTTTCTGGCACATATGGTTCAGCCTCAGTTATTGTGTGACTTTTAACCGTATCTACGCTATATCAATATTAATTACTTATACGTAAACCCCGCTTGACACCATCTAGAATGTACATTATCATAATACAAAAAAATAAATTGATTGACGATTTTATGATCTCTTGCGAATGAAACACGGAATGGCTGAGCTCTCCTTGCATACAAGGTTTTATGAAAATCGTGATTTGCAGGCCAGCAAAAGCGCCGAATTATTTTATTATTTTGTTTATAAGAGCGTAATATCCAAAAATTACGTTGGAAAAAAGCAATTAGCTCGGGATAATTGTTAAATATGAATGTAGATGTTTCATATTAGAATGAAGCTCTAGGATGTGTAATTTTTTTTTAAATTTTGACATACCTAAGTTGAATTTGTATCTCCTACTGGCATGCTGAACGCGTTTTCTAAGACCCTGTATTTCATATCGATTTACCGTAAAATCGCGACCGCAATACGTATTTTCCTACGTATTTTATTATTTTCATTTCCCGGCAATGTGATTTTCCTTTCAGTTTTTTTTTAATCCTCCGGTTTATTGAGTGTCAGGCAACAATAGAACGATATGAGAAAAAGTAATCTATCAATCGTTTCTCAATTAGCAGATTAATACCGAATCGAATCGTGACCTGTATCGCGTGAAAGTTATGAATGCCGACTTTTTTATTTGCATTTTCCGTTTGTTTTCTTTACTTTGTTTTCGAGAGATAAATTCTTAGTTTACTAATCCTATGAACCACGGGGCCACTTTTCTTCTTCCTTTTTTCTTCGAAGAATCAAGATTAATACTGGACAAACTTTTTACAAAGATTCCAGCATTAATTCCATTCATTTTACTTCCCTACCGGACATTTTTTTTTGTTGTTACTCTACTTCCGATTCTTTGATTGATTTTTCTTCGTGATCCAACCTCGTTGCCCTCTTGATGAAAGTTCATTCCTTTCTGATGAACGTTCGTCCTCTGCAAACAAAAGCCATCGTTATTAGTATGAAAATGATAAGTGAAGCGAATCATGAAAATGGTAAGAGGGTTATTTGATAAGGAACGTATGGCAGCTACAAAATAAGGGAACATAAAATTGAGTGTGTAGAACTTACGTAATTGTTTTCTTTTCTGTATTCTTGGGCTGAGAACGCGCTCGATTGAGGACCTTAAGAAAATCACTCGTTTTAGTTCGCATCCTCGAGTGTATGTAAACCTTACTGCACTTGATATGATAGTGCAAGTAGTTTCTGAACATGTGGATTAGATCAATCGTATTGCCGCGTGCTTCCTTGCTCGTATGTCGAGGAAACAATACTGTTAAAATAAAAATATGGATAATTGTCATTACGGCCATGGTTCGTAGTCGAATTAATGAAAATGATACTGGAAAAAGGATTACCCACCAAATGTTATGTAGCCAATACTGTCGCCAACTGCGGCATCGCAATCTTGCAGTTCCAATGGTGGTTCTCGATGGTTGAACAAAACTTGAGGCGCTGTGTGGCTCGCCCGCCTTCCCTCTTTAAGCTCTTGAAGAAACATCTTACCGATCACCATGTCGTCCTCATCTTTGAATATTGTGCTGAATACGACCGTCACACGATCGCTCTTAGCTTCGACGTACCTGAATATAAAATTCATTTCTCAAGTTCCAAAAAATGGATGAAAATTGAAATTATAGATTTCCTTACATAGTTTCCTGATCACGATAGTGAATCACTGCTCTCTTTGGACATTGCGGACTCTCTTCCGGTGAATCGAAGTACTTTTCTTGAAAGTCAAAATACTTTTCGAAAACACTTGCGAAACAGTGCCTTTTTAGGAGGCTCACTTTTTTCACCAAAAGTTCCCAATCTTCAGGCAAGTTTTCAAGGTCTATCTGCACCGATACATCCCAGTCTGATGAAAGGGGAAAGAAAGAAATATTATGTGCGATATGTCTAGCCAAAGTTACAAAGATTTGATTTTTTTTCATAACTTTCTTACCACTTTCAGGACTGACGAGATAAGGTCCGTACTCCCTCTTGAGCAATTCTTCTGCGCCATGATCCTTCAGTTGCTCATAAAATCTGAGTATAGTACTTATCTGAACGGAAAAGATCAAATTCAATGTTGCGAATCATAAAGCTCGAGAAAAAAATTCACTCTTCTGTTATCTGTGTTGTCCCACTCACCCTAAGTTTTGACTTCTCACCATTAGGGTTTGAGACATGAAAAAGGACTCCATCAAAATCAGCTATGATAATATCCGTCGATTCCGGTTTATGGCTAAAATGTAAATAAGACGTTCGTACGAATATTGCATAGAAATACTGAGATATTGAAAAACGAAAGATTATGGGGTGAGGTTAATGGTTGATCGAATATCTGCTCTCTCTGTTCTGTCTATCTCTGTCAGTGTTACATGTCAAGACAGATAAAGGGAGCCAGTACGACATTAGTGACGGAATAAAAACGAGTATTATAATCTTTTTTATACGTATGATGAAAGGACGAGATGAAATGATAATCGGTAATGCATTTGTCAGATGGACACCGCCCTAAAAATCTAAAACCATTTCCGGTGCTCGTCTCATCGCCGAGTAAAAAACATTCAATCACGGCGTATCAACGAGAAAATAATCTGCGATACATATGAGAGTGAACACATCTACCCACAAGGGGGCACAATTTATATATATTTCACAACTCACCCCGATAAGGCATTTTTTATTTTGGTTTGTAACGTTTCTTCTAGTATCCTATTGTTTATCTCGAGCAGAATCATTATGTCTAATATGAATATAGAATATTTATAATACAATAATTAACAATTATCTACTGATTGCTGTCACCATGAAGACGGCTCTGACTAATTTTCTAATCACTCCGCACACACTGCAACACTCTCTCTCGGTCGCTCACTGATAATGCAGTGAGTATTCACATCATAGACTGACAGAGTACAGATGAGGTTATACGTATGCATATGCACTGATGCTAGGGAGTTCTGCGACTAGTATCACAATTCCACATATAGATGGCGCTAATTGTGAATTTTCATTACTCAAGTTCAATAACTTTAGGGATTATTCTCCATTTCCGGTTCTCTAGTGAGCCCCGAATCCGCTGCCAACGCCACACGCACATCCGACGACATTTTATATTTCGGGTTCCTCGTCAAGTCGTATGCGGATAGTGGACTTCTCTTGAACTGCACGCAAACCCGGTACACGCTTGTAATTGCTTGCGATAGAAGTGAACAATCATTTTACGAACCGAATACGTGCGTTGTATCATCTGATACTGGTAAGTCATGAGGCATTTGTTTTACTTTGTCCTATCTTAAATTTCGATCACGGAGCAACAATGATATGTTAAAAAAAAACGAAATTCGCGAACGGGAAAAGCCTTCGTAAACGACTTATGTGCGCGTTCACGGTGCTATATTGATTTTTACAATGGATGCCCAGTAAAACTCTCTTGATGCAATGGGCAGATGAGATCGAATATAACATACGAGTAACGACAAAACATTACTCCAAATACTGTTTAAGACGGTATTTCCGGATGCACGAATTAAATTATTTATTCATGTTTGCTTCGTGAAGCTTGACATCATGAAAGGCATTAACGTTTTATACGGACGCGTCAATTTATCAGAGTGAGATATACGTGTGTACATGTACACACGCGTACATAATACATTTATATATGCGTGTATGTATATATGTCACTACGAAAGTCGGTCGTTGACCGATGGAAATTGGTATCAATTATGAAGGTTATTGTAGAAAATCGGTTACGTGTTCCGAAATTTAATAACAACCATGACATACTTTTTACAAGAAATAATAAAGTGCGTCCCTCTGGTATTAAAAAATATGAGCAGAATACATTGCTTGACCTATAAAGACTTGAATATTTAGCGAAGTTAAGCATGTTTATTGGAGACTTGAGTGATTTTGGGGAAATATCGTTCCAAGTGTATTGATATAACTTATTTTTATCAAATAGCTATATTTTGTTCTGACCATGAAACAATTGCCAAACGTATATAAACAAGTGCATCGGGTTTTTTTTAAAGACTAATAATTTACTGCAGATGGCAGCACCGCACGATGATTATTTTAGTATCGAGGAAAATGATGAGTTTAGATTTTAGTTGCACACTGTATGGTCGCTGACGGATTGAGGAGTAATAATGCTAATGTAGAAGCTAGAAATATTAACAGCCCATGACGTCCGTGGTTTGGAAAAAAACGAATATCTTCCATTGTAGATATTTTGCAACCCTTTTGAGAACCTTGAAGCATCATTATCTCCATAAAAAATGAGCTATGGCTACAATAAACACAGGTTCGTTCATTGAACAATGGTGATAACGATTGATATATCTGCTGGTTACAGCTCAGTATTTAATTGAGTTTCGATAACAATCAGCTCGAGCATGAGTTCTCGAGGAAGAGGGTTCAGTTCGAGAGGTGGCAGCTCTTACAGAGGTAGAGGAGGCGGAGGAGGTGATTGGAGCGGAGGTACAGGTGGTGGGAATATCAGCAGAGGAGGATACTCTTCATCCAGAGGTGGTAGATTCAAGTACTCTACACCCACTTATGATTCTCGCACTAAATACACCTCCGGTAAGTTGACAATTTGGAATTTTCAATACAGCAGAGAAGTTTTTTCATCCCTTAAAGAATAACATTCATATTATATTTGTAATTATGCATAGGTGGAGCTTCCGAAAGATATTCAAGCAGAGGAGGACGTGGCGATCATTCAAACAGTTATAAGCGTCCACGCGTAAGTAAAAATCTATAAACCCATCCTGCGTATCAACGAACAATGTCTTCCAAAGCTTTTTTGAATACCAAGGTATTTTGTATACTTATTTTCCAGGACTCTTACTCGACACGAGAAGATCACAGATCGTCAAGCGAGTCGAATCGCAAGAGGATCAGAAGCGATTCATATCAGGTATGTTTTGCCGGTCTTGTTTGTGGGATCGAACTTGTTTCTCTCTGGGAAATGACAGAGTCGTTTAATCGAATACATGTCAAAAACAACAAACAAACAAAAATGCACATTCTTGTCCACCGTGGCACGCGCCTGAAAGGTTTATCTCAATTTTAGAGATACGTACCACGCTCAATCGTGACGCAATTTTGTTAAAGCGTATCATGGATATGGAGTCATTTTCTTTAATTAGACTATCAGGTTTTTCAATGCTGATTCAAGTATTTCAAAATCGGCACGCATTACAGAGTGATGTTTGCACACAGCTTTCACCTTGTTAAAAAAAAACATCATTTTTTTTATCTTTTGAAGCGAGTAAAATACTCGCCAAATCTGTAGGACTAATGGGTCAGAGGGAACTCATAAATTGTCATGCTTTCCTTTCAAGCTACGAGCCGACGGCCGCTTGAACACCCATTCTTTTTGCGTCGGGACATAGACGTCGGAACGACGCAAATAATAAGATCAAATATATTGAAAAAAAATATATATATACATATATACGAAAAAAAAACCTTTGGCGAATTGAGGGCGAAACGTGAGAGTCTGGTGATGAATCGCGAGGCGAGCTAACGAACGAACATGTCGCCATTGAGCTCACCTCGTCGAGACTTAGAGATGCACGAATGTTTTCAGAAAAAAAAAAAAAAAAAAATCTCCAACATCCGTAAATAGTACCTGGTGTATCCTGCGATAACGAGGCACGCACAGAGTCCCTTGATTCTTGAACCGAACGGCCAATCTTGCTTTCATAAACCTTTTCTCGTGCTAACAATAACAAAAAAAAAATCCTCCTATCATGATACATGAGAAACAAACAAATATTTTCAAGCTCAGTGTTAACAATAGTATTTCAACTTTTAACGTTAGAAACCAAATAATGATTATTATTGAGATAAGATCGTTTCAAAAGAGGCGCAAACGATAAGATTGAGGAAAAACTGAGTCAGGGCACCAAGACGATAGCCAAAAACAAAACAATAAAAAAACGTAACGATCACTCCCGTTCGAAAGTAGATATTGTTTTTCGATGATCTCAACGAGAATGGGTGTGACCGCGACGGTATGAGATCCGAAACGAGGCTAAAAACGAAAGATTGGCAATGTTCCTAGACGATGGTCCGCAGAGCGAGAGGGAGAGAGAGATGAAAAAGGGATCCATGAGAAGTGTGGTCTAAATAAAGATTGTATGATGAAGAGAGAGAGAGAGGGAGAGAGAGAGAGAGAGAGCTAGAGAGAAAGAAAAAAAACGCAGAACACCGTTGAAATCCTAGTGTAACCGACGAGTTGAAGGAAATAGGATGGAATTGCTGTCTAGAGGGAAAAAGTAAAAGTGTTGTAAAGCGAGAAAAAGAAAGGTCCATGCAATAATGGAGAATTGATAAAGGAGAAAGGAGCGAGAGAGGGTGAGTGAGCGAAAACCGGGCAAAAAAAAAGTTGAATTTGATTTAGCAGGGTGGAGGTAGCGGTGGTGGAGGAGGCGGTGGTTCCCAGAGGTATTCGTCGTCGTACGGGGGTTCGTCGACATCGACACCTTACGATGGCAATAAGAGATCATCATCATCGACGGTATACGAGGACAAGAGGCAAAGCGATCGTGCCTCGTCCTATCATCGTACAGACGAGCGTCATTCGGCATCGAGAAGTTACGAGCCACCACCGCCACCGCGCATAAGCGATATGGCACCGCCCGCGACGAGATATCCGACGACAACCAGTCGTGGTAGAATAGCCCATGGAAATACGAGCTTTCGTGGTCGTATCTCGAGTCGCGGTGGTCGTGGTTTTCATCGTGCTGGCACGAGGACATCGGACGCCCTGATGACTCGCAAGCGAACCCTCACCTCACTCGACTATCGGCGCAAGATGCTCGGCTCGCGCTCCCGCGACTACATTCAACGTGTTCGCATGGCAACGACCAAATTGCGAAGGAGGTAAATAATTAGCAAAAATTAAGACAAACAAAAAAAAACAAAACGAAACGCAAGCGAAACAAAACAAAAAACGACCGCAAATAAACAAGAAAGTACAGATCGTAATTGAATCGAAAACAAACCAAAACAAACCAAAAAAAAAAAACAAGTAATAGAGAACAAAAATCCCGCGAATGCGTATGCAAAAAAAAAATACAAACGTGTCTCCTAGTAAGCCATTCGTCGATCGTAAAGGCCCCGCGTCGCTCGCAACCGTCGGGTTTTCCGACACGGCGAGCGGGTGGCGGGCTGGCAACGTCGATGACCTGAGCGTCAAGACGCACCTACTCCTCTATATGCGTTCGTAAATTGTAAAAAAAAATACAGAGTCAGATAGATACAAAAAAAATAGATGTATGCGGAAAGCAGGAACGAGAGAAACAATACGATGAGGGAAACCGAGGGATCACTGCCGAGAGGCAAGCTCTCTTAAATCACAAGTTCCCTTCCCCGGAAATGAGATGGATAAATAATATAATTCGCTGTATAACACGCGATGTCGTTGTGCGTAAACGAGAAATATTTCCAAAGGAATCTTAAAGAAACACGAACAAAAAATCCCTCTCAAACAACTTTAAAAAAAAAAAACAATATTTGTACTTTCTGATGTCGTAATTTGTTATTGCGATTCTACAATGAGTGTCGTAGAGGATGTATTTCTGTAATTTATAATAGAAACAAAAAAAAAATACGTGAGTGCGACCGTGCGAAGTCACGTGAGTACTTTGTGAATGCGGAAAAAAGCGGAAAAAACGTTTACGAGTTATTAGAAACGAGAAAGAAAAAAAGAAAGATGAATCGTTTTTTTTTTTGAGAAAATCGCGATAGTGTCGATAATATATCCGATGTTTAACTGGTACATCGTTCGACAAAGAATTTGGGCTGACGATTGTACGATGAAAACAGATTTGAAAAAAAGGATGATGATGATGATAATGATGATGATGATGATGATGATGATGATGATAATGATGATGATGATGATGATGATGATGATGATGATGATGATGATGATGATGATGATGATGATGATGCCAAAAAACGGTGAGAAAATAATGTGTCAAAAAATCCTAAATTGCTGTGCCGTTAGCGGTGGTACTACTAGGCTGACCGGAAGTAAAAAGGAACCTGGAACAGGATCCAGCATTAAGGACAAGGATAGAGAGATGGCCAAGGCTATTAACGCTGAATTTTCCGACGATGATAAGGTCGAGGACGTCGATAACAATTGGGACGAGGACGAAAAGGTATGAAGAAATTTTAGTGCTTTGTCCATTTGTTATTGACAAATTCTATTTGATAACTCATTTTGATAATGACAATAAAAAAAATTCTTCTGTCTGTTGGTACAGCCTCACGAAGACAATGACGAAGAAGTCAGCTCGGAGAAGAAGACCAAAGATGTGAAGAGAAAAAAGGAGAAACCGGAGACTACGAATATCGAGGACGAGGAGGAGAAAGAAGAGGATGGCAAGGAGGACGAAGAGGATGACAAAGCAGAGGTGAGTTAATTTCTTGTAAACGATTGAAAAAAAACCATCGAGGATAGAAGATACATGATATATTGCGAAACTTTGGGGTTACATTCGTGAAATTATACAGGATGATGACGAGGCCGAGGACGGTGAGAACGCGAAAGGCGAACGTGTCGGTGGTACCGACGAATTGCCAAGTAGACGAGACGGTCGGCGTTTTATAAAACTCAATTGTCCACATTGCGCTCATCGCAGCGTCACTTTTAAAGAATACTCGCTGCATCTTTATTCGGGACGTCACAATACGGCAATGCGAAGAATCGCTGCTCGTCATAAAGCAA
Organism: Tryphoninae sp. B BG-2022a; assembly: GCA_030523005.1. Taxonomy (NCBI): domain Eukaryota; kingdom Metazoa; phylum Arthropoda; class Insecta; order Hymenoptera; family Ichneumonidae; species Tryphoninae sp. B BG-2022a. The sequence continues at coordinate 15,540 of JAPYZU010001672.1, forward strand.
CCCTGGCGCGTATGCGGGTCGTTCAGAGACAGGAGCAGAGACGCGTCGAAGTGAGAGACGCGGCACGCGGTACTTTGCCATCACGCACAATGTTTTGTCCCATTTGTAAACTGAATTATCGCTCATTGAAGGCCATGCATCATCTCTCCGAGTCGCACAGGCAGATGAAACGCTTTTTGACACCTTTCTGTCGCGTCTGTCGGATACAATTTCGCTCGCCAATGCTCTTTGAAACTCACGTCTGTTCCCTCGATCACATCAAGGTAAATTATGCGCGAAATCTTTCTTTCCTCGTGGTGTTTTTAATATCGTTGCACTCGTTGAAGAAATATATATTTTAAATATTTACTTTTTTTAGCGCAAAAGCATGGTGGACGAAAGATTGAGTACTGGAAATGGAGAAGCTGAGGCAGATTCTAGCGGTCCCGAAGAGGATGACAAGGAGGTCAATCTCGACAACTTTATGACTCTGGATTCTGTCGGAGATGTCGATGGTAAATAAAATAGTTTACTATTTTTTAGAACATTGAATGTTCTAATACTTTGACGCGAGTTTTTGCTTCTTTCGTTTTTGTCCAAAAGCGGAAGAAGAGGATGAAACTACAACACCCGCAGCTGGTGAGAAGAAAAAGAAAGAAAAACCTGAAGCTGTGGCAGAGACTACCACCACGGAGTTTGAGAAGAAACCCAAGAACAAGCAAATGATTAAAGTCGGTGCCGAGTACATAAAACGCGTCGAGGTACAATTCTGCGAATTGTGCAAGGTTTATCTGCCTCGTAATGAGAACAACGAGAGAGCCGTTGCGCTTCATTGCTCAACGCGAAGTCATTTGAAACGGTAATTATTAAAAATGATTACTCGGATGTACACATTCGCAATACCGGGGGGAGAGAAAAACCTTCTGAGGAATGTTTATTTGACAGTAGATCGGAACTTTCCAGGTACGTGAGGGACAACGACGACAAAGCGCTGCGTCGTCAGGCCGAGAGGATCCATCTTCAAACATCGTCAACGTCGTCGACGACCGGTGCGACAACTCCAAATGGGACGGGAACGACGGAGGGTGTGAAGATGGAAACGAACAACGTAGAAGACTCGAGCGAGACGAACGTCGGCGGATCAGCTGGTACGACTCAAACTATGAACAACGGAAATGGCAGTGTAAACGATACGAGCGACGGAATTTCCGAGGGTGCAGAGACAAAGGTAAATTCGACAATAGCGGCAAGCACGACAAGTTCGATGATGGCGACAGCGACAGAAACTGACAAAGAGACAAAGATAAGTAAGGAGAATAATGTTGAGGACGAGGACGATGACGAGTACAGGGGTGACCTGGGTGATAAATTGTGGGACGATGTAGACAAGGATCTCGGTGATATTTTACGGGAGGCTGAGCCAGGTCCAAAATCGAGCGACGACGAGGATTCGCGCTACGATCGGTTTCGTAATTCCGAAAAAGCGTCTCAACTCGGCAAAGACAAGGAGCGAATCGAGGGTAAGATTGATGGTGGGAACGAAGACACAACGCCTGTTGTCTCGCTCAAGAAACCCGACACTAAGATCAAAGTCGAAAAAACGGATAAATAGAGCGCGTCGACTTGAAAATTACGATTTGTAAGGTTTGTTTTCTTTTTTCTCTTCGTTTCTTACAATGAAGCAAAGACGATAAAGAACGAGAGTTGAGAATCTCCGGTGAACGTTCCTTCGTACATAAGGCCTAACACTGGAGAAAAGTACGCGCGGCATGCGCGATAATTTTTTAAGACAATTTTTTCGGATCTTACGTGGCTACGGGCTATCCGACTAAAGGCTTTTACCCAGGTGTCCGTTGATTAAGGTTGTATCATCGGAAGAATAACAATCGAATCGATGGATTTCGCGAGGAAAACATTCATGCTGAAATCTGATACATCGAGGCTTGTGCTTGATTGCTGCAATGGTCACGATAGTACAACCTTTACTTCTGACACAATATGGACCTCTCATCTCCGATATAAATATGCCTGATTGGAAAATAATAAACATATACTTAGGACTGAACAAAAATTGTGAAGAATCAAGCTGGCAGCTTCGAATTATTTGTGTGAGAAGATCAAATGTGTAATTCCAGTCAACATCAATTGTGCGCGGTTCAATAACCTATTTCTTCACGAGCAAACAGCATGAATCGTGTTGAAAAAAAAAAGAATATCTCGTGTTCTGTTAATTAGTCGCAAAAAATATTTCCTGGTATAAAAAATAAAATCGTTTTTTCTCTCGTGATTTCTGGGGTAACAGAAACAATGAGTTTCGATACAAATTCGTTTCTATCGATGCCCAAAAATATGAAATGTTTGGTGCCCAATGAGAATTAAAAGCGTGCTATTATGCAATTTCGATAGTAGCGAATATTATAATGTACATAAAGTGTTGTTTTTTAATTATTGTTTTTTAGTTCCCGGGACATAGGAAGAACAGTATATATACGTCAAGCTTTCGTTCAGAGTTCTAAATCTGACAAATTCAACACGTAAATTAATTTAATACAGCGATTACACATTCATTGAGATATTCGCGATGAAAGAAAAAAAAAGTGTACTAAAAAGATGCTGTCTAATTTTCGATAGATTTCATGTCTTACGAACATTCACGAAGCAATCACTCTGCAACCAGAAGTCGCTGATCACCGATGAAACCGTAAGTGGTTCAGTTTCCCTCCAATTTTCGCATTGTTGGGTGTGTCACGACGAGACGCGAAGAATCCACATAAAAACAAGAGTGTTCGAAAAGTGCGGGTCGGGAAGAACAAAACTAAAGTATCGCAAAACTATACTTATTAGCAGAAATATGTACTGTATATCAAATAAAGCTTGTAACGAATAAAATAAAGGTAATGGAGATTACCTAACCTGTAAACTTACAATCGTCAATGCATACTGCTATGGTTGCTCATAAACAAACAGATACACATCTAACATATCAAACTTATTTCAGGTTGTTGCTTTTTATTTAAAACCATAAAAGACTGTCTGTAATATCTTTGCACCATCATCATCCGATAAAAAGAAAGAATTTTCTTAATTATACGAAACAATAATTTGTATAGTAACAACCGTCCGAGTTGCGATTTGAGGTTAAGTCAGCGATATATATTTTACGATGTCGAATACGTACGAATCGTTGATTGGGAGTGCCCAACATTACCAAGAAGCTCCAAATTGTAAGAAAAACACTGATGTAGACAATGTTTCTATCACCGATCACCAGAACGAGGAAATACTTCGCTGTTTCGTATGTGACGTCAGTGTTCAAGGTCGTCGTTATGCACTTGCAACGTGCAAAACTCAGAACTCGCGAACTCGAGTCATCGAGAAATTGGGCGAGCTAGTCGGTGAGAGGTATTTCGATTACAATTTTTCTTCTTATTTGTTACATTTATTAACCAATCAATTAAATCGGATGAACAAAGATGATTTGGACGCACTATAAATGTGATTTGAAAATATTCTAACATTGTTCAGTCTTCAAAAATATGAACATTCTTGAATATTATCCAGATACGTTGTGGTGATCTCTGAAGATGATGTGATTTGCCGCAACTGTGCCAGTCTGATAAATACACTGGACAGATTGGAATCTGAGATGAAAGATGTAAGAGGCGCAGTACTGAGGTTTCTAGAATGCAAGTACTCACTGACTGAAGGCGAACTGCTGAATTGTACCGAAGTCTCACGCCATGGTCAACCACCGCAAATAACGAAAAGTGACGCCAATGTTCGAGATTACCATTCCCGAAAGAGAGGTGCGGTCGGTATTGATAATGCAAATTGTCCTGCCAAGAAAATGAAGAAATCCAATGTTTGGATGCAATGTGATAAATGTCGCTATACGACACTTTCCGATACGTATATGATTTATCATATAAGACAGCACATGAAGAAAAAACTGTACTGCGACAAATGCGGAGTAGAAATTCTGGCAAAAAAATCATTGTTACATCGGTGCAAAGAATTTGGAAATGAGAATAACTCCGGCGAAACTGATTATCCGGAAGAAGGTATGAATCGACATTGCCTTCATCGACTTTATTCGTAGTTATGTGTAATTAATTTTTTCAGAGTCCCGCGCGATTCAAACAGCGCCGGTCGAAACGATCGATCTTGCAGCTACGAGTGAGGAAGTCGATGAAGATACCTCATCAATGACGGTTGTAACGTCGCAGCCAAACCTCGATGCGGTGACTTCCAACGATGATCAAATTCAATTAATCAGCCTGCCTAACACGAACCCCATCCAGTTTCAAAATTTTCTCAACAGTGGTTAGTTCACGATAATTATAAACATGAAAGTAAATGGTAATATAAACGTTACGATTCATTAGTAATAAAATTATCGTGACTCACGGACTTTTTTTTTTACCTCTTCATAGACGGGACTCTGAAAGACGGACAACCGTTCATGCGAGTATTACAACAATTTGGAGTCGGCGAAGATGTCGGGCAAGCAGCACTGACAATGCCAGCAATGCAGAGTGATATGATTGTCGCAAAAGACAATGCGGCAAAGCAGATGTTAACGCTCGTCGAAGATGGAAACTTGGAAATGGTGGCGGTCGATTATTGGAACGACGATAATCAGCCTCATTGCAATACCGAGATGACGTTCTAAAATTGCTGCCATTCGAATGAATCGAGTTTTCATTTTTCTCTCGTGGCTCGTGAAAAGCCTTATTCGATCTCGCGATACGATAGGTACGCTAAAACGCTTTTACAACATATATTTCTTTTTTCATTTTATTTATTTTCCATACAACGAATACCACTGCGTTCTAATTTATGATGATGTATCAATGAAGACACATTATCGTCGTTTCCATATGTCCAGAAGCGTAATTATAGTTCTTTACCATTTATCAAAACAACTACAAATTTCTTTTGCATCTGTTAAGTAAGACGTTTAAATTATTCCATTGTTGCGCTTCTATTTTGCATCTAGTCGTAAAATTTGTATTTAAGTAGAATACTTACCCAGCTATTTAGAAGAGATTGAGAAGCTTATGCCTTGTATTAGTCATGTACTTGGGTACAATCATACCCGTAGAAACCAGACCATTAATCGGATGACGAATCTGCCGGTTTGGTTTCAAGATTACAAAACTTGTTTTTTTATGCTCTGGTTTTGCATCTTGTTCAATTCGCTATATAATTACCTTGCCAGGGTATGGATCGTAACCATTTTTCCCGAGATATGGACCGTTATGTAATACATTATTGCCTGTACCGGTCATAAGGCCCCATTTACTGCCCACTGTAGGATCACCATATTGTACCTGTTGAGTAAAAAACATTCAATATCCACTTTTTTAATTTCAGTATTGGTGTCGATTCGCTGAAATCATTCTGTGCAACATGTTTATCTGGACATTGAAGAGACCTTCACCCTCAGGTTTGATCGGCTTATTTGCAGAATTTGAAATCTGCATTGAATCAGAAATTTCAGTGGTTACTCATGTTATATTACAAATGTTTTGCATTTGCTAAGTGAATGTTTGATTGAACCACGATTTGGCTACCTGGCCCGGAATCCATCGTGGACTGCTTGGCACGTTGATACCCGGAATTTCGTTTGGATAATAGGAGCGTTGTCTTCTTCCGTCGATGTCGAAATTGCGCTTATAAAAATCTTCGCTTCTTCCGGAGTTTTCCTGTTGGTTGAGAAATCAGATTTGTAACTATTTGTTTTAAATTGTATGCCTGTTCAATCTGAAATTGCGTATCGCTGTAAAATATTTACATCTTCCTTTGAAACTGAGTCGTAGCCCGGGGGTCCGTCTTTTATTCCGTATTCAAAGTCTTCTACGTGTGTTACATCGGATCTTCTCCTCATCTCCGGGCCATTCATCTTAGGCATTATTGGTTTATCAAAAATGTCAAACTCTTCGTTCAGGTTGATCTCACGTTTTCGCGATGCACCGTTGCTCAATCCATTATTAGTCAGGGGTTCAAGATCGCTAAGATTTTCCACAACGTAATCTCTTTCTTTCTCGTTCCTTTCGGTTGTTTCCTCAAAGTAATACACCAATTGCTCTCCTCGCTGTTGGGGTATGGCAAGCTGAAACAATTTGGAACATACATTTGATGCGATTAGAAAATTTAAAGAGGAAATAACGTATGATTTATTCTTCATTCTGTAATTACTTCCGGGATCATAGAATTGTCATTGAGCTGTTGTGGAAATCCCTTTGGCATTGGTTTGGCCTAGAAAGAAAGAAATATATAAATTTTGTACTTTTATGCATATTCTTGATAGACTCGTTACGAATACCTACGTTGACGACCATAAAAGTGAAGAGACCGAAACTCAGGATTTTTGTGATCATGTTGAAAGATCCACGAACGAGACCTTTTTTTTTATGTAAAGACGACATACAATGGGTTTATAAACGCGAAGTGCATTGCACCACCGTATTTATATCGTGGGTGATGTTCGAACTGATCTTCACACAAGAACCAATTGCGTCAATAAGATTAATTCTGACCTGGGCCATGTTTTTTTAAATTCGTGGTACTGTCGGAAGTATTATGAATTATGGACTGGTTTTCGAGAATACTGGAGTTTTTATCAGCTATTCATCAATTGAAAAGCCTTCGGATAATTCTTGATTCTACCCACGATTCTATCGGCGTAGTACAGTTTTTCTTTTTTTTTGCGTATGTCGTTGTTTTGACAAGGACAGAAACTCTACCTTCTTTTACGTCAATAGAATTAAAAAATATTGCTCGCATTGCAAATAATGATTGTAAACCCAATGTTTCTTGCCAATGTCATTAATGCCTTCTTTTTTATTACTTGCGAGTTAGTTCTGTTAGTATTTAGTACTGTTGATAATTTGTAATCAAAAAAATAAAAGTAAAATTCATTGATGTTTTCTGTGTAAGTCTTTTCTAGGAATATTGTTACCTTAGTATTGAGTTTCTCGTTTCATGGAGAATAAATAAGTTGTAATGTGACATTGACATTGATGAATTTACGATTTTCTGAATATTCGAATAAAATAACGTTTTAAAAAAATATCAACTGTCTGAAATTATTAAGTACTTCGGTATGCGGTAGGCCACAAGCCCAGTTCATGATTTCGCAATTATTCAATTCCCCATCTATTCATTCCTTTATTCTTCTCGGCGAAAATCAGTTTCAATCATTTTTTAATTCGCGTTATTATAAAAAACATAGCGCACCTAATAATCGATAGTGATGGTTTTTTCATCTCATTGTGAAACGAATGAGCGCAGTGCACAGAAAGCTTTGACTATTGTAGAAGATTGTACTGAACGAGATTAAACAGCGTTGAAGAGTAAGTGGTATTGATATAGAATCGCATACAGGATAAGTGTCATTCTTTTTTTATTCGTTAGAATATCATAGTACAATAGTGCAGATGGTAGTAAGATGTCGCAGTTTTATTAGGCATTCTTGGCCTACAATGTACGAAAGTTTACATAGATTTATTCATATTTAATTTTCTTTATATTTAATAATCACCAGTATACAATAATATGAGAGATATCCGATTTAGAAATTTAACTGGGTCAACACTTTTTTCACTGGCCCCTTGATGCTTTTCATTTAATTATTCCTCAGAGACCCAAAGTTGCTCCAGCTGCAATAGCCGGCAATGATCCCTTAATTGCATCTCTTGCTTTGGCCACTGCACCAACAGCTTTGTATGCTGCGCTGCCTGCATCAGCTACTGAATGAGCTGCATCCAGGTAAAGACCAACTACGTGATTGAATTGATCTTTAGTAGCTTTGGCGAAGCTTGCACCAACTTTACCAATCTTACCAGCGATGTCCTAAATATGAAATTAAAGACACAAATTTTAGAACATCAGCGTTTGTATTTTTATTTTTTTACATTTTGGATGGTATGCAAGCATCAAGATCTTGTTAATCATTATTGTTGATTCTTCTGAATGAATAGCATTCGTAGCCATTTTTTAAATATTTGTATTTTGATATATATCTTTGTGTACTCACAGGTATAGAAACGTGATTATGACCGTCCAAGTGGAAATTGGTACCGAAGGAACCACCTCCACCGGGAAAAAAAAATCCGCCCTATGAATTAAAAAATTAAAAACTCGTTTATGCGAATGGTTTGGTCAAAAATTTCCATATTTGTATACGTGTATAATCTTTTGTAAACTCACATTTCCAGGAAGGTGGGTGTTTAAATTGAAACCACTATCAGCTCCACCATTGTCACTGTGTTTTTTCTGTGAATTCAACAATTGAGATCTCGGTTATTCCATTAGTGCTACTATAATTTTTCAACACACAGTATTTGTGGGTCTTTCCCTTTCTCTTTCTGTTTGATTATTTATATTTGTGTATATTCTGCGTGTATTCACTTTCTGAGAAAAAAGGTCGCCCAAGTTTAGACCACCACCAACTAGGCCCTGCAAATTACAAAATTAAAAACTCCTTTATGCGAATGGTCCGATTAAGAATGTTCGATCCCCATCGTGTGTGTAGTTCTCTTATTCTCTATTTCCCTCTCTCCCTCTGTGAATATTTCTATTCCTATATATATTCATTTGGGTACTCATATTTTCAGGAACGAAGGTGCCTGTGTTAATATCGCCACTATTCATTTGTCAACACACAGTATTTTTGGGGCTTCACATTTCTCTTTTTTTGTTTAACTATTTGCATTTGTATATTCCTTTCTATACTCACCGCGCCAGGGAAAAAGCCAGGCAAGTTTGGTATGCTAGCACCATTATGAGTATGGCCACCATCGCCACTAAATGGGATCTGCAAATTACAAAATTAAATACTCCTTTATGCGAATGGTTCGATTAAGAATGTTCGATTGCCAGAGTTTGAGTAGTTTTCTTATTCTCTGTTTCCCTCTCTCCCTCTGTGAATATTTCTATTCCTATATATATTCTTTTGGGTACTCATATTTTCAGGCACGAAGGTGCCTCTGTTAATATCGCCACTATTCATTTGTCAACGCACAGCATTTTTGGGGCTTCACCTTTCTCTTTTTTTGTTTGAATATTTGCATTTGTATATTTCTTTCTGTACTCACCAAGCCAGCCAAAAGGCCGGGCAAGTTTAGTTTGCCGCCACCATTAGCATGCGTATGGCCACCATCGCCACCAAGTGGGCTCTGCAAATTACAAAATTAAATACTCCTTTATGCGAATGGTTCGATTAAGCATGTTCAATTCCCAGCGTTTGTGTAGTTCTGTACCCCCGTGAAGTTCGCCGGACAACTTGCTCTTTATTAATTGACTTTTTTTATATCGTTAGGTGGTCGTTAGGTAGTGTTAGGTAGTCTAATTAAATCGTTAGGTAGTCAATAGATTTTTCAAAAAAAAATAATTAAAAATGTATATGAGGTTGGCCGAAATTTCTGGTTTCCTTTATTTATATTTTCAAGATGCTCATATTATGCGTAATCGTTAGGTGGTCGTGAATATACGAATTACAACGTTGGGTAGTCATATCCTTACAAATCCAAAAAACAATTTTGCGAATTATGCATGCGCAACGGCTAATGCGCACCTGTGCGAACTTAGCCACTCGACTGACAATTACGATCATTGCCCGTCGCGCATGCAGGTTTCTCAAAATTGTTTTTTGGCTTTTGCAAGGATTTAGTTGACTACTTAACATTTTAATCAGTATATTCATGACCACCTAATAATTACACATCATTTGACCATCTTAAAAAGATAAACATAGGAAAAAGAAAAAATTTTCGGCCAACTTCACATACATTTATTATTATTATTATTATTTTTAACTACTGACTACCTAACGTTTTAATTAGACTACCTAACACTACCTAACGACAACCTAACGATATTGGGATCTGACATGGAGGCGTGATCAAATTTAATATTTCGCAGACCGGGGTGCAATCGCCTGTCAAAACCGCGTAATAGTAGACTTACCATGCCAACGTGCGGAGAAACAGTTATGATAATAAAACGACACTGTGATATGAAAAAATATATGCTTTATTATAATAAATCATTAAAATAAATTTAAATTTCCATAAATTTGTCATCTTTAATAACAGGTGAAGATAAGTTCACAGTGGCACATATAACTGTAAAAATGTCTCGTAATTGGGGGATAACGTTAGCTGGCATTCTATCACCTACGAGTTTAACCATTTTTATGCGTTGATTCGAATGTTCTATGTGCACGTGAGAATTTATTTTACAAGTAATCTTTAAAGCCTTCTTCCGTGCTTGGTGTTGCTCCACTTTTTCCATTTCACCGAACAAATTTTGTTGGTATATGCAGCGGGCATTTTTTTTTTTGGGGAAACTATGAAACGTCAGTTCACGGTTTTTTTAAAAGAACTCTCGGAATATGCAATTCTTTTTACGATGGGTTGCGAGATGTAAAGACACCTACTTCTGCCATTTTTTGTTCAATTTCTCAAAATTACTGATATTAATGATTACGTTGTAACTTGAGCAGTGCACCCCAGTTTTAGTTTCAACGCGTACCATCAGATGTCTCTCGAAGTTTGTCAGATCCCAATAAAAAAAGTAAATTAATAAAGTGCAAGTTGTCCGGCCAACTTCACGGGGGTTAGTTCTCTTGTTCTCTTATTCTCTATTTCCCTCTTTCCCTCTGTGAATATTTCTATTCCTATATATTCAATATTTGGATTTGTATTTTCCTTACTGTAGTCACCCCGCCAGGCGAAACGCCGTTTGTACCGCCCCCATGGCTACTGCCTCCATCACCTCCGACGCCAAGACTCAAGCCAGCACCTCTGGTGCCTAGAAAAAGGCCCGCACCTGGATAGAGCCCGTCTAGACCAAAGAGACTGCCTTTACGGTGTACACCAACGCCACCAACATCACCATGGTTGTCCTGCAAATTAAAAAATAAAAATCTCGTTATAATGTCATATAAACACGAAAGTCAGTATTCTTGAACATTATTCTCAATATATGCCTTTTACAAAGATTTTCTAAATTGAGAAAATTGGAATTAATATCTGCTTGACTCCACTAACGTTAAGTGTACAATACTATATATATAGTTTATATTTACTTTTGGCACTGGGTCGTCGACCTTTATAGCAACAGTAGGATCGGTCGGCGATGGTCTTGCCTAAAACAGGTAGTACGCGATTATCGAATAATGTTTTGAGTACTTTTAATTTACCAAGCATTAGATAGAGGGCTTGCCTGAACCAATGAGACGCCAACAAGGGCGATGCATACGTATTTGAAAACCATATTGTATTCGAATCGAAACTTGCGTTTAAATAAATTCCGACGGAATACTAGAGAATACCCTTTGGCATGCATTCTTATTTATATAGGAAGGCTCGGTGGCAGATTTTATTTAAAATTATATTCCCCGTTGTTCGTTCGTGCTTATCTATACATCATTGGTCTATTCGCAATACGCTTATTTTCATTTCAGCCAATTGCGACTAGATTTGAAAATATTCGATCCCACCACAAATCCGGAAACTTAGATATGGTTTATAGCCGACATTAACGTGTTACTCGTTGACGTTCGCTGCATACACATTCGAAGTCTTTGATACGATTGCGCATAAAGATTGGCGATTCATAGAGTCAGTTCGAGCAGCAAAAGCAATTTCAAGCACACGAGGCTTAAAATATATTTTTTTAAAAAAGACTGATGTATTCTCTTACAAAAACTAGAAATGCGAAATATTTACCGCAACTATGCTAATTATTGATTCGAAATTTTGACAGGAATGATTATCATTATTTTCAGTTTCGTATTTCGTGGAATGTCAAAAACACTATGCCCAAGATTAGTTATTATATTATAGCAGCACTAGTAGTGGGCCATGATGGATTTCTTGATCACACGTCTCCGATTTAGAATGTGCGAATATTATTTCACCCGAATTCCATGAACAATAATATACTTTAATTGAATTATTACGAATGAGAGAATATAAGAATTTACAAACAATATGCCATTCTAAAGACTTTTGAATTAATATACCTATAATTCCCTAGATTGGAGGTTATGCATCTGTCGCACAGAAGATAAGGTGCACGCCGTGACGTGTTAATCAAGAGAAATGCGGATATTATCGATAAAATTGTTGCTGAGAAATCGTTAATGCTAGGGACTGAGCAAAGTAATAAATATTGCGAAATTAATTGACGCGAAACTTAATACGTTTTTTAAATGCAAAATTGTAAATATGTCTGAAGATGATTCGGATGAAAATTTGTGAGGTTATGAGCACAAGGAACTCGGCGTGACCTTGGGTCAATACCACCAACCGTATCCCTATACGCGACATACGCTATCGCGTAGGGATTTTTTGTTTCTCATATTCGGTGCCCTGAAACTTTGAATACAAACCGTTATGTTTGTGTTCTATGACGCAAAGTTCGTGAACGCCGCGCTTGATTCTTCTCCAGGTTAATATCTTGAGATTTGCAACGTTTGCGAAAAGTTCGGGAAACGTTGAGTTATGAGTGTCGATGGATTGGATTGCGATATCGAGAGTATTTTACAGTGCAGAGAAAATGAAGAGTTCGATGTACTACAGAGGTTATCTGCGTTTTGTCTGGATTTTCGATCCAGAGTGGCAGCTTCCATAGAAACATATCTCGTTCGAAAAAAAGGTTCGTAAGTTCGTAATTCGTCTAGGATGGGAGTGATACTTCCTAATGAATTATCTCTATTATCTTTTGGTTCTACGTCAAACACATGAAATGTGTATAAAAAGGTAATGGCAAGTTTTTAATCCAGAAAACAACAAACACTCATAATTGTTTCTGCAACATTGAATATTTCTGGCAATGTGAATTATGCAAACCTATGAAGGATACTTTTTGCAATAAATTCTTTGTTTATAGCATCCTTATCATTTTTTTTCAGACTATGCTGACAAACATGAAGCAATCGCCGAGCTAATAGCGCAATTGCACACAGCGAACAAAGACAAAGTGACCGAGCGTGACAACATTGTTCTACAACAAAAAGTGACGGACAAAAAAATGTTGATAGCCACAAAGCAACAGGCCAAATTCACAGAAGAGATTAATGAAGCCAAGTCACGAAAAGAGAGCATAGCTCTGCAAATGGTGGATTTGGCGCAAGGTTAGTACCAATTATTTTCAAAATTGATCATTTAACCGATTTCACTTACCTTTATATCACATGGTGACTGAAATTTTGTGCAGAGCACGAAGATAGCAAAAAGGAGAGGAGAGAGCGTTGGAATGCTTTAAAAATGGCATGTTCGTATTACAAAGAAAATCTGGATTTTCATATAGAACTGAAAGTTTCTGACGATCATGATCTCGTGAAAGTGACGTTTTTTCGACGTGTGAATCCAAACAGAGACAACTACTATGTAAACCTGTTGAATTACAAGAATAACTGGAAGGGTAAGACAATCCATTTCTATCTTATATAAGAAAATAATTCTATGTAAATTAAGCGAGAGAAAGACGTTTCGGCCTACCTTAATTATGCAAACCTTTTTGTAGTTGGGCACATCGAGCCAGTTCTGAAGGAAACACACTTGGAGAGGATTAAGGCTGTGATCAATATCACGAACACACTAAATGTGCTAGAGATTGTTATATTTTTATGGAAATTGAGGAATATCTTTTCGAAACATTATGTTATGGAAAAGAAGCCCGATTAAGACGTTTTTTTTTGTACGAAAAGAAAACGATGAAAACAAATTCACGAAGTTCGTATAAAGTTCTACAGTTCTAAGAGCTAAGAGTTAGAAGGGGACATAAATGTAATAACAAAATTGTCATTTTAAAAGAATTAATCGAAGGTGTTTGACTTATGAATAATTTAGTCATAACCATATTCGAATAACGCCGGTGAATTTTTTATTTCTCTATCGACTATTTTAATTCTCGAATGAATCGATAAAGTAATTGAGAATCTTATGGGAATAACGATTCAAATAAAAATTGCCCAACCATGTCCGGACATGACTTTTTTTCATCGTTCTCCTCTATTCCTGAATCTCGTGCATTCTTTAAAACAAATTTTATTATGTATAGAAAGGAGAGTCATCACAGTACTAGGGTAAAATTCTCACAATTATCTTACGCTTAATGTTTCTCTGATATATTTAAACGATAGGTGTTTCGTTTAATCCTTCCTCATTATCTCTTTTTCTCTCCATTCGTGAAACTCGTCAACAGCCGTTAATTAGAAGAGTAAAGCCTTTATTGATAAAAATTAAGAATACCTAAAACCTCTCTGTTACATACACACACTTAATTTTCACGTACAATCCATTTTGTATTTTTTTAAAATGTTTTTAACCACCTAAAGGATCGCTTATCAAAATATATGACGTGTATCGTCATCGGGACGATAGACATTCTTCATTTCCATCGTTATATTCTTCCTAGCTTCACTTTTCACATCCGACAAACATCATTCTCGACGCTTTTTATTTTTTCCTTAAACTTGCCCTATATAATCTTTTTTTATTTATATTTTCTTTCTTTTTCGTTAATTTTTTTTCCTTTTCCTGTTCATCAAAGTTGAATTCTCTCGTTGAGTTTTATCGAATCGCAAAACAAATAGAAACTGCAAATCACAGCATTGATAAATTACTTAAATCCTAAAAGTTACATACAGGTCTCTCTTCTCTTTGTCCTCTCGTTCATTTTTTTTCCATCCTCCACCTCCTCCACCTTCTAATCACGTCTGTCGTTTGTGCCTTGTGTACGCATTAGCGCGCTTATACACGTTTATAAATATTTTCGATAATCGATATGCACCGACGCGTTTCGTCATAAAATATTATACACGGGGCATTATTTATACACGTACAGTCCATGTACGTGCAAGAAGAAGAAGAAAAAACAAAACTATAAAGAAAAAAAAAAAGAAAAAAAAAGAAGAAAGACATTCTACATTTGCTTACAATACTTGAACAGTCCGATGATGAGTTTCGACTCTCGAGACCTAGCTATTAAAAACTAGCAGTCAGCGTTCCAACAGCCAACGAATATCTCTTCGTGCGCTATACTTGGCTATTTTACTTATTTATTTATTTTATTATTTTTTTTCTTCTCAAATACGTTTCAAATCCAAGAAATAATTCTTCACGACTTTTGCGACGAAACGATTATAAAAATTACCAAAATTCCTTTTATCTTCAATTTTCATTATCCTCGCAAATAATCAATGATAATTTCATTAAACTTATTCACTCACGAACATTGAAGTTTCATTCTTCCTTTCGTCATTTTTCAATTTTACAAATATTTTTTTTCTAATCGTTTCTTCCCAAACGTCGTTGCCAATGAAATTTCCTGTCGCCCACGTACTTTCGAGGGAGAAAAAATTATAATGACAACAACAATGATATTAATAATAATAATAATAATAATAATAATAATATTAATAATATTAATAATAATAATAATAATAATAATAATAATAATAATAATAATAATAATCATGGAAAAAAAAAGAAAACAAAATTATAATAAAGCTTGGAGCCCCGGTGATTTACATTACGTATGCACTGTGCGAGTCGATAACAATTCGTCTCCATTGGCATGAGTCAATGCGGGGTCAAGCGTTTCTCGCCC
>JAPYZU010001673.1:0-16492 GCA_030523005.1 Tryphoninae sp. B BG-2022a
TTATCAACATCGCACATCGGTTGCATTGTAGAACGAATTGGTATGTGTAGAAAAAAGTGTATTGGATAATCGAATTATTCGTGCGACCCTGGTGGCGATAAATGGAAGGTTGCTGGAGAAAATATTGTGTTCCAGAATAGATGGCTGCTGGCGGGCGCCACTACTTGGTGACGGAGAACGATTGTACTACGCGTAGTATGAAGCCAGTCTACTGGTGGCGTTTGCTTCTATGCTCCCCGGTGTTTCAGTTCTTCCAGCGATATCTTTCATTTTCTATTTATCTAATATATGTTCTCAAGTTTACAGGCGCAAGTTTTGCCTCTAGCTATTTTTTTGGAATCTTTCGATCATGTACTCTGATCACAATTGATTTTAGTACTTTGCCACGTGTGTACGTACAAGCGAGAAGGGTTATCAACTGTACGTACAAGCGAGAAGGGTTATCAACGTCGCACATCGGTTGCATTGTAGAACGAATTCGTATGTGTAGAAAAAAGTGTATTGGATAATCGAATTATCCGTGCGACCCTGGCGGCGATAAATGGAAGGTTGCTGGAGAAAATATTGTGTTCCAAAATAGATGGCTGCTGGCGAGCGCCACTACTTGGCGACGGGGAACGATTGTACTACGTGTAGTTCGAACCCAGCCTACTGGTGGCGCGCGCTTCTACACTCCACGATGTTTCAGATCTTCCAGCAATTTCTTTCATTTTCTGTTTGTCTAATAGGTATTCTCATGTTTACAAGTCTGAGTTTCGACTGTAGCCATTTTTTGGATTCTTTTCATCATGTAGACAGGTATACGTCCGCTTGGAATACTTTGGCAACTAAGGGCTATGCACGAGAGTGACAACACGGTGAAACGATTGGATTATGGGGTAGGGCTACTTCCACTCGATCGGTCAAAACGAACGATAATACATAGTTTGAGAGGAAACTAAAACAGACACACGTAAGTACGTCCTGTATGTGCACGTACTGTTTTTCTGTATTTTTCCGTTACATCTATACGTGTAACTATAACTATGTAGTATTAGTCAGTGAGTTGGTATGTATACTTGTATCATGTTGTAACTTTAGCGAATATCACTGTAGGTTGATGCAGCTTATAGTAAAAGTATAGGCTTTTGCATATAGTTGAGATATATTCTCGAATTCACACAGGCCACCGGCCACGAAAAGATATATATCACTTTCCACTACAGTTAGATAGGCCGCGCACGATTCGCTTCAGAAGCTTTTTGCAGCGCTGTATCGAACCAAGCGAGAAAAGTATTGACCGGATAACGAAGAGAACCCTGATGCGCACCGTACCTATGTATGCACACAGGATGTTCGTTCTCGACTGCTCTATGGCCTGGCATCAAAGGAATCGATGAAAACGCCAATGTGGATATCTGCCGGGAACCCAGAACGGACTCACAACTTCAAAACGACCTAGAATTTCATAAACGGATGACTGTGCCAAGCAATGTCACTCGAATTCATAAAAAAAACGCTTTGACGATTCGTTCATTCATTAATGTACGGACACGAGGCAAGAGGTAAGGAAAGTTTATGATGTTGCTTCTAATTCCTAGGATCGTGGTTTCAGTTAAGTACGTTGGTCAGTTCCAAATAGTCCAAGGCCTGGAACATGTCCACGATATTAACCATTCCTCGCAAAGTGTATGGTTATCCAATGCAGCCTCAAAGCTGCTCGAGAAATTTAACTCAGCACTTGTACTCTTCCAGGTTGATCGATAAACCGATTTGGAAGGCAAAAAGCACCAGAATGTGAAACGAGAATGTGGAGAGCCTTACCCGGATTGGCAAGTAGAAAAGTTTTGAGGCCATGATAGTAGTACGAGGAGACTGTTCCTCATATAGTCTCTCCAGGTTGCGACTCCCTCGTTGCCAAAGCATTTTGGCGATATACTCGGGTCGAGTGAAGAGAGCAAAAGTCGTGCAGACCGGTGTGCTATTCTTCCTCTTTTTTCTCTCTCTATCTCACTCCATCCTTTTTCGACGAACCAGTCTTCCTCTTAAAACTGGAACAGTTTCGTGAGATGCTCTCGTCTCTAAACTGTATCGTTATGACGATACAGCTATAATTTGAGGCTCGTTGCGCGCAACCGACAATAATGATACTGAGCGGCTTGTGTCGAATACCGCGAACGCTGCAGTAACACGAGACGTTCATTAATTTATGAGAGATTGCAGCCAGGAGCGAATACCTGCGGGGTAAATCTTCCTACACGTGTATACGTCCTCCTCCCCATGTTCCTCGAAACTAATATACTTGGAAGATTCGATCGAATCGATAATGAAAGTATCGAAGGTTCTTTTTATTGCCTATCCCTTGTAATTTTTTATCTAGATGGATGAAATGATAGATAATAGATTTTTAATTAGGTCAATGTTTTCTTTTATCAAACGATCCAGACCCGATGAATTCCATGTTAATTTCGGACCTAGAGTTACTTTTATTCATTTCCTTGAACCCGTTTTTAGAATAATACCATAAATCACAAACAATTCCACCATGTACATCTGTGCCCAAAAGACTTGTCGATCAATCGATCAATTACTCACTCGTCGGGAACCCTTGAATCCCCTCGAGACGTAACAGTTATCAGACCACCGTCTGCCCAGGATTATAACGCTCAATTGTGCGCGTCGAGGACTAATACCTAGAGGGATCTCAGTGGCTTATTAAGGAAAACCAGTATGCGAAACCGTGAATGATGAATGAGACGAGAATGGATATATATGCTAGCCTGAATCAGCATCAAGATGTTCGGTGTCCTTCTGTTCCTGCTGAGGAGGTCAACGTCTTCTCTCTCTCCAGCTCGTGATACCGGAACTACGTGCAAAGGGGATTTCCGAAATAGAAGCCCTGCAGTATCTCGCTCGATTCCCTTCGAATTATGGGATTTCCCGTAGCTCATCGTCTAATCCGAAACCTCGTCTCTCTCGCACCTTCTCTCTCTCTCTCTCTCTGCCTCTTTGCGCCCATTCCTCGTTTCATCTCTCTCCGTATCTCAATGTCACCAGTGTCATGTCATCCATTCGATTTTCACTATAAAGGAGAGACAGTGCGAATATATATTACCGGTCTCTACATATCTCGGGGACGCTTATATATAACACAAGAGCTGCTTTTGTGGTGTTGCAAATACATGCTGTACTCTGTGTTCTATCAAATTCTCTCTGGTAGAATATCATCCTCATACCCGCATGGATCGGTGTGTCCCGGAGCCACGGCAGGCTAGTAGGTAATTTCGATCTCGACGAGCTTATGTAGCTGGCAAGGACCACAGCCTCTCGCCATGAGATCCATTTTCACTCACACAGGTCCGCGTACACTACCCGGTATCGATAGTCGAGGAGACAGATCTTTTAACCTGTATTCCTGGCCACTGTGCGGTCATCACACAACCGATAGGATATTGGCAACCACGTGGTACGCAGATGGGTTCACAATATTCCCTGCATATACAAAATCTCCACTGGTGGAGGTGATAAAACAATTTTCTTGAGCGTATTTTAATCAAGGTTTTCATAATATTGGGATTAAAAATCATTATTATCTGTAATCTTAATTTTTATGGAAGGTGAACCAATAAAAACATCATATTTTTAATTTTGTACTTCAAATAACAAGTAAAATCAAGGTTTGAAAAATCTGTTGGAATAACATGTGGAGTTTCTAAGATTTTTGCAGATTACTTCGCCATTGCAGAAGGAAAATTACAAAGTTGCTGAAAAATACGATTTATAAATTTTTCAGCGGGAAGTTTTGTTGCTTGATCACTTTTTGCTAAGATTCTTCGCCGTTTAACCTAATTTCCTCCTGAACGCTTAAATCATAGCGGAAGTTTTAGGAACTGTATTTTCCAGTGGTCGCTTACGACACTCCTTCTTATGGACTTATAAGCACTTAATTAAAATCAACCCAAATTGGAATCACGGTATGAAAAACAATGCGGGCTAAGCTGGCGAGAGCGAGTGGATTTTTATACGATTCCGCCTGTGAAGAGACCTCGGAAAGACACGATCACACTTTACCAATGCTTTGAGTTTTCGCTGTCTCTTCCACACGGTCGTTCGTAGACGAAAGAGAGCAGTGTCGGCTTGGTCGGTTGATGCTAATACGAACAGGCCAATCCTATTTTCGATTGCCGACGATGGGACGTTCGTGCATTCAGTGGAGAGCTTTTTCGGCAGCGTGTCATCGACGACTGTAACATTAACGAAACTCCCTAAACAGTTCATTCCTCCCCTCTCTCCCTCCTCCCGAACAATGCAATTCGCGATGGAAGAGCGGCCATTGTGTTCCCATCCGATCCAAGTTTAGCAGTGATCCCTTTTCTAACTCTGGTCTCTTTTTGTTTCACGATCTTCGTTACCACTTCTCTCATTTGCCACGCGACGAACCTCATTGCTAGAAGGTGGCTAATAAAAGCGTGTGTGCTCTCACCGATTCGTACAATTTGTTCTGTCCATGACACTCGAATCATCGGTCGAAAATCTGTAAACTCCTTTTGCAATGTTGAAGATTTTACGTCGATCTTTGATACTCTGAAGGTCAGGTAGGGTATTGGTTTCTGGAAATAGTGTAGGGGTAGTATCAAATATTGTCAATCCCTCGAAGGAATCTTTTGGCAAGCTCGTGTTTTAAGATATTCTTTGAGAAATTACAAATCGACGATTCACGAGTTTCTTACCGATTCGTTTTTGTCACAGATTGTCGAGATGTCCGAGGAAGGCCTGTTATTTGGCGCATTGCCATGCAGACACAATCCATACTATAAATACTGTTCGCTATATAACTATCTCATCGTTCCTCACCCCTGGTACGATACGCTGACTTCAAGAAACATTTTTTCCTCGACGGATTAATATTTGATCGCCTTACATATTCCTATGGCCGAACTAAGCTTCCCCTAATATCTCGTTCAATATGGAGCAGATTTGGTAACTTTCGATCTAAGAGAGGGTTAAAGATTGAAAATTGGATAAGAAGGTGAAAAAACGTGTCCTCATTCCGCCGGTGGACTTTAGGGTGAGGCTCTAGAGATTCTCCTAGCTCCTTCCATGTGAAAATGGGCGACACCACTCCGGTTTTCCCGCACTTATCGGGTAGACTCGTCGGGCTCTAAATACCGAAGACGACGACGAGGCGTTTATTGGACGTTATTAAATATAATGCCGGCAGGCGAACTGTCTTCTCGCCTTTTCTACACCTCTTCAGGTCCCTACATATATGTTTCTCAACCCCTGCTGGGAAGCCGCCTTACCGTTTTCTCTCAGAGTCGAGAAAAGTTTCTCGATAACTTCGTAATTCTCTAAAAGGATCCTTGCTCCACGTTCATCCTCCCCCTTCTACAGTTTTCGCTCGTGATGTTGCAACATGAACCGTTTTTACTTTCCTGATATTTTTGTCTCTCCTTCTTTATTTCGCCGAGAGGAGAGCGAAATGGAAGGAGGCTCGTCCGTGAACTTCGAGTGCTTATCGATAGTCTTTTTCTACAACTTGTTCCAATAACGAGGTGACTTTTCTCGTTTTTTATCTTGCTGAGTAAGACCGACAAAAGATCGTGTTCTTTATACTACCACTTCTTTCGTTACTCTTTTTTTTCGTTCTAACCGTGCGTTTTTTTTATATTTTTGAAGTCGTTTCTATCGTTTTTGTACGTAAAGAATAAATTATCAGATGGAAGGTTGATGCGAGAGTTTATTCGTAGGAGAATGTGCTCGAGAAATTTTTGAGCACGAAAATAAAAGAAAAGCAACGTTTCGTTGAATTTAAGTTGCCTGCTTGGAATTTCTAGGTAATTGGGGAACGAGAAAAGTGGAATTTTAGTTTGGAATGATGAGACACTAGTCGTCTTTGTGTTAACGAAGTTAACGAACCCACAGCTCTCTGTTGGCTTTTCTGCTATCAAGCTACGTAAGAACGCTCTATCTATCTATGTAGATAGTGGGCGAGAGGGCGAAAAGGGTGCGTATAAATGGTTAGACACAGTGTGAGGAAGACCAGGTGAGGTGACGTCAATTAGCCACGGGGGAGAACCACGCTTGGTTGGCTGACTTCTTGTCTAACGCCAGAGCTAACCCTTCGTTCCTAACGAACCGATTCACGCCCACCCTTCATGTTCTATTGCGTTATGGCCCTCGTCAAGATCCTTCGAATCACACATATCGTAGTTAGTCGTACGCAGACAACGTGTACAATGGAAATGCGGAATGGTGATCGTGCGAAAATTCGAAAATACGTACAAACTGTGAACCGAGCACTGCAGGATAGCTATATACAATACAATCCACGAAAGTGATGTTTATATGCATTTTACGCACAATTTCAATATGAACTCAAATAGACGATTAATTGATAGAAAGTCTTCAATTATACAAAACATTACACATTACATGATCTACGATTTCGATAATTATACAGTAAAAAACATTTTTTTAGGGAAAGTGTTAAAACGATGTAGCTTAATTAAAAATGAATTGATAAAATGCTATTTGAAAAATTTATGACTTGGACGAATAGAGTTGTAATTCATGTAAATATATCGCAGCGTGGATTTATTCGATGAGTGTGTTTAGTCGGAGCAGTGGCCTGGGAGGTAGTTCGTAATTATTCGGACCAAAAGGTTACAGTAGTTTGTATGGTGCAGTGTTCTCTAGCCAGTGGGAAAGCCAAAGGCCAACATGGTGGCGTTAATGCAGGGCAGTGTTTCCAGCGTAATTCTCGACAGCGGTTTGGACTCTAGGATGCTGTCCTTAACGACCATACTCTTGGAGTACAGGGACTGTTGGTACAAATACCTCGCTTTTGACTCCTCGTGGTTGTTGCTGTTGTCTTGTGTTTGTTGACAGAGGGATACGCACACGGACAGATGGACATGAGGACACAAATATACGGACAGGTGAATAAACAGACCAGCATATCTCTGAAAATATTTTTCCCCAAAAAAAAAGTTCTTTCGTGGGGAAGCTCGAACTCGACGTTTCCAGACATCTCGACTCGTCCAAGTGTAATGCTATAGTCGACGAGAGGTTTCTTGATTTTCTTTTCGATGGATCATTTCCGGCGAATAATCGTCGGATTTCAATCATAGCCCGTAACGAGAATTAATTAATTAGTTGGTTAATCTCAATCCTTATTCCGCTTTCGCTCAGTGGAGAACTCCACAAGAACACTCGACAAGTTCTTTTACTCCTTTTTTGGGGGTTACCGTTGAGTGTGTCGAAGAATATATTTCAGGGGTACTAATTACCCCGCGTATTAATTAACGCTATTAAATTGGAGGGTAAGGCTGAATGAATAATAAAATAAGTAGTTATCAGTTCTAGAATGTGATTCAAGTTTATAGCTATGTTATGAGAAATGTTAGACTACCTCACCGAGCCTTATGGGAGGAATCACCATATCGTACGTGTTTAGTAGAGAAATCAAGATTAAATTGGAGGGCAAGGCTGGATGAATAATAAAATAAGTAGTTATCATTTCTAGGATGCTATCTAAGTTTATAGCCATGCTATGAGAAATTTTAGGCTACCTCGCCGAGCCTTATGGGAGGGGTCACCATATCATACGTGTTCAGTAGAGAAGTCAAGATTAAATTGAAGGGCAAGGCTGGATGAATAATACAATAAGTACTTATCATTTCTAAGATGCGATCCAAGTTTATAGCCATGCTATGGGAAATTTTAGGCTACTTCACCGAGCCTTATGGAAGGAATCACCATATCGCACGTGTTCAGTAGAGAAATCAAAATTAAATTGGAGGGCAAGGTTGGATGAATAATACAATAACTAGTTATCATTTCTAAGATGCGATCCAAGTTTATAGCCATGCTATGGGAAATTTTAGGTTACCTTACCGAGCCTTATGGGAGGAATCATCATATCTTACGTGTCAAGCAGAGTAATCAAGATTAATTTAGAGGGTAAGGTTGGATGAATAATAAAATAACTAGTTATCATTTCTAGGATGCGATCCAAGTTTATAGTCATGCTATGAGAAATTTTAGACTACCTCACCAAGCCTTATGTGGGCATCACCCTATCGTACGTGTTCAGCAGAGAAATCAAGAACGACGTACATGAGGTGTCATCATCGTATCAACATGCTTCCCTCCTTGGTGCTTTGGATTTTCATTCGCCTGTACACAACGACATCCCTGTAGTAGCCGTGATTCCGAATAGACGTGTCGAGATACGAGCTAACACGAAGGACCCTACCGATAGATCGATCCGCGACAGAGAGACATCGAGAAGCTGTGAGGATGATGGGAATAGGTACAACCAGCTACCTCGTTAACGCATACTAAAATGATTTGGCAATAAGCTCTAGTATTGATAAGCTCCTGACTCGGGGCCAAACTATAGAGAATTTATGTGCATCTAAGCTAAAGCAAAGTGATGCATACCCATAGAAAAGGCATTCATCTGCATAGCAGATGTATGTATGTTATGTGTGCATGTACGTCTATATGTATTTACATATGCATATGTATGTGTATACAGGTTAACATTTAAACGGGGGGAGTAGATATAGAGATGGTGGTTTGAGTTCGGTGAGCGATGGCGATATAGAGGGCGCTCGCGCGATTTACGTCCCCATAAACTGCAGCCCTAGAATATTCCTAGCTATAGCATCGTCCCCACACCTTGTGACTTCCGCCCACGCTGTCGCTTTCCCTCTATTCCTATCCTGTGGTAGTAAGCATATACGTTTGGAACATGATGTAATCTCCTCAGGAGTTCAAGCATTTAATTCGGCCCTGCAAGACGTTTGATAGTTTGATGTAAATCGTTAGAAAATTAGAACTATTCCGTTCGTGAAAATCGGGACTACATTGAAAATTACTCGAGGCTTCTATATTTTCCCCCTGCAATACTATTTTTTTTCTTAAATGCGCAATTTTTGGTTATGACTGTATCGTTATCATTTTTTAAAAACGATAAGACGAGGTAGTTTTTTTTTCATGAAAATGGGTCGCCAACGAAAGTAGGAGAAGGTGGATGCAATATGGAATTTGCATTCCGACTCATGCGAATGCAAGGACGAGGAGGTAAAAGCAAGAATAAGAGGAGAATTTCTTATATGAGATGATGTTAGAAGAGGAAGAATCAAGTGACGTCTTGGATTCTGGCGGTGCGGATACGTCTGAGAATTAAATTCCTTTCACCAGAGTGGGAATAAGATAGAGGGAGAAAGAGAGAAGGAACGAACGAGGGAATGAGTGAAAGACGGATGAACAGATACTTGGGCAGGGTTATGGGCTTCTGATGTATTATCCTACTTCCCACTCTGTCTCCGTCTCACCCTCTCGTCTTTTCTCGAAAGGAAAACTGAAACAGTGCGCTCACCGCGGCATGGCTTGAAGAGTATTTCCCGTGGGAGTCGACGGATCGGAGATTACGATGCCGTTATCGTCCTTTAATCCGCTCGTCGTGGGCTCTTCACGAGAAATATCTTCTCGTCTCGAGATTACAGTCAATGTAGGATGGGTCGAGTGTCGAATGGAAAGAAAGATGAAAGAAAAAAAGGGGTTGAAGTCGCGAGAGCCTCGCGATTATTTTCAATTGAATGCTATAAAATCCGATATTGCAAATAAATAGCATATTTAGGGTTACGTGAGGTAATTGTGTGTTTGCAAGGATTCTGACCAGCATTGGCTCTTCTGGTATGCAAACATTTTAGTCAATACTCTATTCAGTACGTATAATGTCATGTACACTCTTCTCACTAATTAGTAGTCTTATTAAAATTGAGGTGAAATGTCTCTTTTAGTATTTTCTGGAATGGCGCTCTACTTTCAACAAAATGAGTATTAAAGCTTGCAGCTGGTTCAAAGAAGGTAATAACCGCTTTCATTATCAATAAAAGCTCCCTTTTATTTTCATTTTTTTTTATGAAATGCATCGAATATTTGATGGGATAATTAGCTGTTATTGGGGAAAAAAGATGTTGCAGATAACAATCCACTCTATTAAAAAAGCAGTTATTACCCGTAGTTTTATACAAAATTTCACTATCAATGATTATGCTTTTAATTCTTCTCGCTGACAGAAATTTATGCGAAGAACAAAACTAAAAAATGTTTTATGATAAATTGAAGTTCCACTTTATAATTTTCTACAATAATTGTTGCAGGTTGAAGCAGGTGGCTACCCTGAAATCTTTTTTTTTCATAATAAACCTTGACATGTTACGAACAATTTAAACCGTACTTGGTGTTAAAAATCGTAAACTTCTCGAAGTTACGGGTATTTTTCGGTAGAAAGGTTGAGCGGATGAGAGTGGTCGCTCGCGCGATTCGATTAGTGTATACGAGCATAAAAAAGCATAGAATGGAGCACGCCAAGCACGTAGGTCATCTGAAAAAGGGGCCTAGGAGCTTAATCAGCTGCTGAAAGGGATATATATGGACCAGGAATCGCCGATTGAAGGTAGGACTCACAAAACCGCACTGACAGCCGAATAATCGCACCTTTACTCTATTTTGCGAGGCGTTAGTCCCTCGAGCAATCAGTGGACCATTTCATCTGAAATCAGGCTAGGAATCACTAAAAATCGTCGTGGAAATCGCAAAAAATCGATTCTTTTTGGAAATCGTTATTCCACCAAATCTGCGAGGGATAAATCCCTCGCTATTTTACGATTATCTCGAAACTACATTTCTCCAAATGGTGTCAAGTAAATCTCGTAAACTATCAGTCCGATTACTGTGAAACGTGGGCACAATACTTTTAGATATGTTATCTAAAAAGTAGTTTAGGATTTTTGCGATTACTTCATTGATTTTTTATCGACGCTTTCTCTCGTGAAATTACGGTGAAAAAGGCATTTTTTGTCTTCAGCTCACCATAATTTCCCTAATGATTGAAAACAAACGTGCGAGTCATGCGCAGGTCCTCCACGGAAATTTCTGCAATGCTGCCATTTCTGAATATTATGACCTAAAATTTATTTAACCCTTTGAGCCCTAAGGACGCATATATGCGTCAGCCTATGCGTCTGCGGACCACATAAGCTTGAAAGTACTCAGGTCTTAAAGGGTTAATGTATTCTCAAAGCCATTTCTTACCTAGTGATAAGAGATAAAACAAATTTCATTTTATACATTCGAGTTAATGAATTTTTAAAAAATATAGCCCATTCCCAGCGGCCAGGATGGTCGCCAGGATGGTCGTGTTAACTCGAGCTAAAAAATGATACTTCTTCAAATCGAGCCTGCACTTCTCCATCACATAAATCTTGACTCTATGCGGACCGACTCTAACTGCCCTGAACTGGCTCGATATTTATGGTTGACGTCTAAGGCCTCTCTTTGTCCTCGTCGTCGGACGTGTAGTTGTCTCTCGTACTCGAGTCAGTGAGAAATAAGATGCTTCGTCACTAAACGAAAGATCTCGAGTAAAAATTTCGAGGGGATTAAGTACGTCAGCGTGGTTAGAAAATGAGCGAGGAGACGTGTAGAAACGTAACGATGTCCTTCCATCCTGCATATTAATACACACGCGTAAATATATATTTTCCTATAGAAGAAACGTTATACGTAAGTAAATACAGGTAGCAAAACTGAAATAATATTACGTATCAATCTTACACTCCCTCGTAAAAGCGTTCTTCCTCGAGTTATTCAGAAGATTGCACAGCTGAGAGGAGGTAGCATCGATATACTTTCATTCTTCGTGCGAGTTGGCTCAACTAGCTGGCTAACTGGTCCGTGATTGGCGGAGACTCGCTTCTCGCGCTCCCATTGGCTGCCGGGCGACGTTGGCACAGAGTCTAGAGATTTTTTTCTTCTCTTTCCTCGTGGCAGCACTGCGTAGTTGCGTTACTACGTAGAGGCTGAAATAATCGTTCCTGCGTCTCCTTCTATCGCGATGTAGAATTTGTTTCCTCTCTCTCGTTCACAAGTCGTTCTTATACATACATATTTATGCGTGTGTATGCGTGAATGCTAACGGCACGCGCCTTCGAGAATATCTCAGCAACACTTTTGGCTCCTCGCGATCGCGCGTATTGTATTTGATTCTTTTCTTTGCCTTTTTTGTTTCTCTCTCGTTCAAACGTCACTCAGGCGTCGGGAACGTAGAATCTTAGCCGAGAGTGCCACCGAACTCGTTTCTCGGGGTCTTCTCTAAACTTAGAAGCGCACCGTCGGAGAAACGAAAGCGCGCAAGACTAGTAAGCTTTGGTGACACGTCGGCCCTTGTCGTTGTCGCGAAGTCTAACCTCTCTTTTCTTTCATTTGTTTTTCTTTCGTCGTCTTAGAGAGAATTTTATCGGTCCTTTGGTATCGGTGGACAACGTAAACGAGAGTTCCTCGGACTCGCGCCAGTCCTAACCTCACTTTCATTTTATTTTCATCTTTTTTTAAATTCTTCCCTCCCAAGTTTTCGCGAACTGAACGAACACGCGATCTTCTCTCGACTCAATGATCGCTCGTCCTCGCTAACCGTTATTACTCTTCTCTCTGTCTTATAACCTCAAAATCTTCGACTTTATTCGTAACGTTCGTTCGTGAATGCGCTAATTACAAATCGCGACGAGTGTGTGCAACGGAAACATTTCTCTCCCCCTCCCAATTACCGAACCCTCTTCACACAACCCTCGTGCGTCCTTTTGTGTTATTGCGTGCGCGTTTTATTCTCGCGTTACGATCAAACACGCTTTCTTAATCGCCATTTTGTTTTCTCTACTTCTGAGTTTTTGCCAGAACTTTCGTCGATTCTTCGACTCGAGGACTTTTGTGAGTGGTTTCTTTTTCTACGAGGATCTGTGCAGGTCGTATACTTCAAACCGAGGAACAATCTGCTGGAGAAATAATTTGATACGATAAGGGTGTTATAAGCTTCAAGCTGGAGCTTGCAAAGAGGACTTTTGGTCTGCGGGGGTGAGTTTTTATTTTGTTTTAATATACAGGTTATTCCAGTTTTATTTCTAAACGATGAAACAACATTGTAAGTATCTACTTTCGTTTCATACGGTGCTTAAAATATTTCATGAGCGTTGATTCCCTTAGGAACGATAGATGGCTCTGAAGATTCTCTCGTACCAACGTAACGAAATTCTCATACCACAAAACAAATTCTCATACACCGGCAAATTAGACGGCACTCGACTTTCCGTCTGTTCTCGCAGGACGCAAGTAATTTACCGTTTTTTTCACAGATGGAGTTAACAAATTTGGCAATTCCCCAAATTTGGCGCACAATTTTTTTTTCAATCGAATGGACGAATTCTTCAGGAAATTTCGACAATCGACATACCAAAAATTACTCCCCGACGCCGGTTGTCCTCAGTTCCCCTAATTCGTGCCGAATTTTATTTTTCGATCGAAGAGTAAAATTCTCATACGTGTCTACTGTCAGCCCTGATCGACTGGGAACAATCGATAATCGAAACGCGATACTTATGTTGGCAATTTTACTTTGGTAATAATCGAAACTCGATGTTTAGTTCTGTAATTCCACATCTAGGGAAGTATTTTAGTGTAAACACTGGTTCGTTTGGGAAGTTTTTTATTTGTTTTTGGTTGGTACAAGAGTTTTCTTTTATGGCAGTAGATTGGTTGGGATCAATTGGGTTGTTGAAAAAAACAATAAATCTTTTTTATTTGCTGTATTTTAAAATATTATTATAAGTGATATTGGTAATCGATGTGAAAAACTTTGAAAAGACTGTTTTCTATTAATTATAAATGATTCAAGAGTGATAAAATTTGTAAAAGAAATCAAGTGACCACGAACGTGCTAAAATGGGCTGCCATATTTGTGACGTCACTATGTTAAAATGTTTTCACAACTGTACTTACATCGAAATGATCCTCGCAACAGAAAAAATTTGATTTCGTTTTCGGATTAACAGGCCGCACTGCTTCAAACCACTGACGTCTACGTTTAACCTCTTGAGGCACATTTAAAAACATTTTGTCCGGGTTTTGTAGTATTATTACAGATTGGTACAAAACACCCACGATAACTTTTAAGATTTGCCATTGTCTATAATTTTATCAAACATTGACTATAATAATAAGAATAAACTGATCAAAAGTTAAAAATTTCTACCACGACACGGTGTTATTCAGGAAAAGTTAACATAGTGACGTCACACACTCTCGTGTTTTTTCGGGAGCTGTCGGCGCGTCATCGGTACTAGGATAACAAATTTATTTTCAATTTGACATAACTTTTTAATTATAAAGAATAAAAATGATAATAGTTTTGTTATAAAACTTAGGTATGATCTTTCCATATCCGAAAAAAAATGTTTTTTTCAACAACCCAATTAATTGTCCTGATCGGTTGGGAACTATCGATAGTTGAAATACGACATCTATGTTGTTAATTCCACTTCTAGGGAAGTATTTTAGTGTGGACTCTCCTTCGATTGAGAAGTTGTTTGGTTTTTTTTTCATTGGTACAAACAATTTTCCGTTATCGCAATTCATGTTTGGATTTTTTTGTAATTGTTTCGTCTACCTACTTCGATATAAGGTACATAGGATTCGGTGTGGACTTTTACAGCAATTTCATGATCGTCTTTGGGCCACTACTCCAGCTCTCTGGATGACCCGAATGGAACAAATCAAAAACTATTTTAATTTCTAGATCATTGACGACTGTCCCGATCAGAATTGAGGTAAACAATAATAAGTTATCAATATGGCGCCATGTTTAAAAATTATACGATAGTGACTTCCTCATCGCCCTTGTATAACTCATAGGACATCAAAAGTTTCAAGCAAAAATACAGAAAAAAAGTACTTCGAGCAGTCAAGAGGTTAAGGCACCACAAATCTTTATCGCAATTAAGGTAGTCGTATCGGTAGGGGAACGGGGGGGGGGGGTTAAAATTTTATTCTGTTTTTTTCCACATTCCAAGTGGACTGAGCGTTTAAGATCATTAAGAAAAGTTGTTACGAATCGACTAAAGAATAACATACTCATAATTCAAATTAATCCTACGTAAAGTTTATTTGTTATATAATAAACAAAATCATGATATTTTTTCCATAGAATTTGTTATGAAAATTAATTGAAACTTCTTTGATGTCATACAAAAATGTGTGCAAAATTTCAACAGGCTTCATTGATCAAATAATCGAGATACTCATTGTATAATGTTGAGATATTTAACAGGGATTCTTATGAGAAATTGCGAAAAATGATGATTTTCAAGAATAAATATCGTAATTTTTTAATCGATAAAGGCCCCTGAAATTTTGCACACATGTACATATAACATCAAAGAAAGTTTCTGCAAATTTTCAGTGAAATCTAACGAGAACGCTGTGACGATAGGACTATCTTAAAAAAACCGATATTCAGGTTTAACAAAATTTTCAACACTCTAGGCTACAGTGAAACTTGTCCCCAATTATATTGTCCCATAATATTAATCATAAAATAAGTTTAATATTGTACAAAAAAAACATCTCGCGATTGTAACTTCGGATTTCGTATGTAATCAGCGCATGTTTTTTTTTAAATTGATTTATTACGTTTCGTGAGCAAAAAGGTTAACGACTATTAATAAATTTATTCCCGCTAAAATAAATATTTTATTATCGTTGCCACATTGTTGCGAAGGCAAATTGAATTTAATTGGGCCAATTAACGTCAATATTTGGGTCAACGAAAATGTGGTAATAATAACTAAATATTTACTTCGCCATGTGTAACGACATATTCATTAATAATTAATAATCTCATTTCCAAGTCGAAAATATCGTTAAATTCGCGTTGAATGAAAGCTGTTTCGTGTCGATGTTGACTATACAATAAATTTAATACCGGAGAAAAAATTCAAAACCGTGTATAGTCAGATTACCTTTCACGAACGATCGTATCTTTCCTATTTAACGGATCGTTGTTTTACCACCATTACCTATATCGATTAATTCGCGAAACATAATTAAAGGTTTCATATACATTGGCTATGCGCGTATAAATTAACAACCACGAATCTTGAGAGGCCTGAAATTGAGACGATCATGATGATCGTCATTGGCGTATCTCGTACTCCGTACAATCTTCGAATATACCACTTTGAACAGTTTCGAGTCTATCCCCGCCTCTGTATCTCGCGAGGTTGTTGCGACGATTGGATTGGTGATTGATCAATTAGGAGATTCCACGGACGATTTGGACAGCCATAGACCGACGGACGGTCGCGCATACTCTTGGAGCACGTGCGTGTCCCATTCGACTGGTTGTACCGAGAGAGAAACGTGTATACGTACATTTATATCCCTATATATATATATTGTTGAAGTGAGAGAATCTCGCTGACCCAATATCCTGTGGAAACACTGCACATAATCTCCCTTGGACGCTTCGATTCCCTCGAATATATATATATTATATTATCTATATATTATACTATAATATAATATGATATAATATAATATAATATAATATAATATAATATAATATAATATAATATAATATAATATAATATAATATAATATAATATAA
>JAPYZU010001674.1:0-16141 GCA_030523005.1 Tryphoninae sp. B BG-2022a
TGAATATTCCCAAATATTCAAGTATTTGAATATTCCCAAATATTCAAGTATTTGAATATTCTCAAATATTCAAGTATTTGAATATTCCCAAATATTCAAATATTTGAATATTGCAATACTCGAAAATTTATATATTTTTACTACCTAAATGGGTAATTATGTTCAAGGGATTTAATTACATCTATTTGAAAAGACAATTATTCTCACCTTGATAACTTCTTTTAGAATATACGCGATGTGTTCTTCTCGCATTTTCTTGTCGTTCGCTGAAAGACCTCGAACGAGATCCATCACCGGGCCACCGTCGCATAGCTGATGAAAAAACACGATGAAATATTCATTTATTCAACGACAATAATGATAATAATTAAAAATAAAACATTGCAAATATTACTGTATGAAATCTTTCGTGAGTTATATCGTAATTATGATTGGAGGGTGTTTTATAGCTCATGCCATTAACCACCCTCCCTCTAAGATTTATACAAAGTTTTGTACAGTGTCGAGTGATATAATAGAAAATGTCACTATAATTGCGGAAGTAATTCTCTCGAGAGTCTTCTCACTCGAGGACGGGGATTAGAATTGAATCGTGGTCGTGAATTTTATTTTTATTTTTTTCTCCTTAGTCTACGGACACTCTCGGTTGCAATGTATTTATATATTATCCCTTTTGCGGTCTCTGCATCGCAAACCGTGCGAAACTCTTCCCTCAATTGTGCGCTTTTGCGAAAAAAAGGATATTACATTCTCCTTTGTGCTCTCATTTATAAATTATCTTGTGTGGCCAAGGGCATTCATCCTTTTTGACAAAAATGAGAAAAAATTCAAGGTCTAGCTATGAGATTTTGTTGAGAAAATTGTCTCGTTTAAAAAAATACCATTTTTGTCCATTTATTTTATTTACAGTTAATTATTCGACGTTTTTCTTCTTATACGTATTTCA
Organism: Tryphoninae sp. B BG-2022a; assembly: GCA_030523005.1. Classification (NCBI taxonomy): domain Eukaryota; kingdom Metazoa; phylum Arthropoda; class Insecta; order Hymenoptera; family Ichneumonidae; species Tryphoninae sp. B BG-2022a. The sequence continues at coordinate 947 of JAPYZU010001674.1, forward strand.
GAATTTTTTGCATATTTGCTCGCATTGCACGCATGAAAATATTATATGCTTAATCTCATTTCTGAAATATGCGTATCTACAAATCATGTTCAAATAAACAAAAATACAATAATGTTATTCTTTACTATTGTTTTGATTAGAATTAAAACATTCGCTTTTATTCATCCCAAATTTGAAATATTTTATACAATAATTTATTTGACGCCGAAATTAAAAGTGGAGAAAAATCTCGATAGGAGAAAAACAAAACGGAAGTACGCACAACGATGCTGAAACTCGTAACACACCGAGAGGTTTTCTTTTCAAGGAGAAGGAGAGATGCGAGCCTCTCTCTGGCTTTATGTAACGACAATGTGGCTGAGATTTATTGCTAGCGATATTTCATATCGAACGTTTACGGGCATAGCGTAGATGCAGAGAGAAGAGAGCTCTGGGTTTCGCGCGCGCCTTGCTTATAAGTATAATACCGCGAGTTGACTCGTTTCTGGTAGCTCAGCTCACCACCACAGGGTAGTCGATCGTCGTATGCGATGCGTGTGTACATACGCCTTTATATTGGAACACAGGTTGCGTGTATTACGCGAGTAATGCGTAATACCTGTATGTGCTCGGTTAATTTCTACACAACGAACTTCTACAAATCGCGCAAATAACGTTACGTCACCTTGTTATACTTGCAAGGAAAGATCAGGACAAAATAACAAATGCCACACAATTAAATAGATGATTGTCCAAAATCATCGAATTTAAAAATTAATGATAAACCTACGCGTGATTAAATTATTAATTGGCCGATTTGTAAAATTGTATTTCGAGAAAATGTGTGAAATTTGCTCAATAGTGGTTTCAAGATTTCTTGTGATGTTTCCAGAATGAGAAGGGATGTTTGTAATATTCTACCAATCGATATTGGTAAATGTCGATCGCGATTCATGATCGGAGTTTCCTCGTGGCTGATAAAAAACGGGGCGAAATTGTACGAGTGTGGAGCAAAAGCTCAAAGAAAGAATAAGGGAACCGGAGAGATAACTTCCATCTTTGTCTTCCTCCTTCTCTCTGTCTCTCTCTCTCTTTCTCTACGTCTTTCTCGGTGTGCTTGCTGTGAAATAATCGTTCGTTACGACTCGAGATAAGTAATAATATTTTGGCTCACCGCGGAGGTCCGACCGTAAATTAGGGTCCACGACGTGCCGGGGTCCCCGATGCCCCCCTCCCCCGTCCCCATTTCTTCCCCACCCACCCATCTCATCCCCTCACCTTCCGTATATATACGAAGGAGTTTAATGATTGTTTAATGGCCCCGCGTGTCGTAAATTATCCGTGTATTCGACCGTCTCAAATGCTTGAAATTGCCTCCGGGTTGCAAGAGAGGGAGAGACGAGTGACAGAGAGAAACGTATATGTATACATCTATATCTTCATGCATCCTCACCTATGTACGTTACATATATATACACATAAATACATGTATTTACATGTCTATATATATATATATATATATATATATATATATACATAGACGCATGTATATACACGTATCAGGGCATATATTTGTATTATTTATAGATTAAACGCTGGGCATGGATTCTTTTTGATCGGAGGAGAAGTGATTTTACCTGATAAAGTGAATTTTTCGTATAGACATTACCTCCATTGCAAACCATATCTCATCGTGATCGCTCTTCTTGCTGCATCTTCTTCGGTAGATTCCATAAAAATCGGGTAGATTAGGATGCCCGGCAAAATCCCTGAATACTCGGTACTCCTCGACGATCAGAGCTTGGGTGTCCGGCATGAGCTTTTGAATCTTAATCGCGACTCTCTTGTTTCCTGTTGTTTGTAGGGAATAAACGATACACAATTTTTTTAAATACATTCGCGGGCATGAAAAACATTGAATGAAAACCGAAAAAAATTGTCTTTGAGTAATTTAATTAGTTTAATTAAATCAATGCAATTGATCGACGCAATCTGATTAGCGAGGACATTTTAATCGACGAATCGATCAATAGATGCTCATTGAATTTTCAATTGAGCACGGAAAGTTTTATTGCGACTTAAATAGAAATGAGTTTGCACTCTAGTGCTAAATCGGATCTGTATTCGCGAAGTATTCATACGGTATCAATAGTGTCTTTCCTCACCGGCTTGAGAGTCCAAGGCTTCGTAAACATCTCCACAGACCCCAGAACCGATAATTTCTTTAAGATGGTAACGTTTTCCGGGATCCTGGATGCTGTCCAGCCGCTGAAGAGTGCCAGGATTTGGTGGTGGTGCACTCCCACCCCCACCCCTATCTCCACCACCTCCCTTATTGTCGGAACTCTCATCGCGAGTTCTGCGGCGGGCGCCACCACTAGGTTCGCTAACGTGTCCTCTCGGTAATTCGAACTCGTAATTCTCGTCGAAGTCACATCGTCCGCCACTATCATCGCCGCCACTACGTCCGCCACCCCCCCTGCGGCCGCCACCTCCGCTATGTCCTCCACCACCGCTTCGGCCGCCACCGCCGCCGCCTCCGGCGCGTCTCCCGTACTCACTCATTATTCCGTTTCAGGAGCTGCCATGGCAGAAATTTCAAGACAACGAGACATTATTTACACGAAATGACGACAACAAATTTATGAATTTGATGGTGGACATGCGATGCCCATTTTTCAATCGATAATTCAATTACCGCGCAAAAGTGTAGGTATGTGGTAGTTGATAGCTGTCGTCAATCAAGTGGGTATTTATAAATTCTGTGTAGTTTCGTATTTATGTTTTCATTGCGCATTAAATAAACACGTGTTCTTTCTGATGAACGCAACAAAGAAATGCATTTATCGTGGGTATTTCTATTGCCTTGCATATATCGCAATTTTATTTCTCTCCCATTTATTTACATTTCTATTCATTATTCGCTTCATGTCCTCGTGAAACTATTTTCCCTATGAAGCAAAATTAATCGAGCAATAGAATTTTCATTCCGTTGCTATGCGGGTAAATACTAAACATGTTCAGGCGATTAGACTGTATGTATTAAATTTCGATTTGGGATATTGGTTTTTTTATAAGCTGTATCAGTAGGCACGAATTTTGTGTTTTTGCAATTCGAAAGGGTAACTAGAGACGATATAATTATTTGTATCGTCGTAGAAATTGTTTCGAGTAATAATTCGCTGGAAATCGAATAGCGCTAATAACAATAATAATAATAATACTGACGATGCCGGCGGTGATGATGATGATGCTGATGATAACGATGATCATAATAATAAAGAAGCACCATGATGGATACACAAATGCTACTTGAGGTCACCTCATCTGAAATTGAGGCTTACAACGAAGCAACGATCCATGCTCACATGTTCGTTTGTGTATGTGTGGGTCTGCGACTTTATTATGACGAAAAGTAGTACTCCTGTTGTATATAATAAAAATCTTAGTTGGCCAGCCATACGAAATGAAATGACTCTTCCAAGCTCTCTTCGCACTGGAGAGTTCGCGGTCGGCGGTTCGAGAGGGCCTGCTCGTACTCCTGGTTACACACACACATATATATATATGTATATAAGTACCCATCATGGTCTCTCGAACCGCGTGAGAGCATTTCCAGAGCTCTATCTCTCTCTCTCTCTCTTTCTCTCTCTCGCATATCCAAAGCCAAGTGCTAATTATATTCTTTCTGGAGTATGCCCGCCCGAGAGCCGTTCGTAATCGCTAATTAGTACCCGTTCGCGGGGGGGGAGGGTAGCAAGTGGCGGGAGTACTGTGTATGTTTCCAAGGAGGAAAGGTACGGGATAAAACGTGCGAGAGCGTGCAACATACACAGGGATAAATATGATAATTATTTCACGAAACCCGAGTTGAAATTTTTGCTGCTTCTTTTAACCTCCTAGACTCCATTTCCTTTGTAGCGATCGAGCCGCCACCCTACCTTCAATGCCAATGCGCCCTCCAGCTCGAATCTGGTCCCATCGTGGACCCTCCACACCCTGCGTTCAATCCCAAGCTCGACAAATTGGACTCTCCGGACCCTCCTCACAATCCCAACTGTGCGGGACGACCGTCCGCGATCGAAATGTTAGGCGCCCTCCGTACCCCCCCCCCCCCGATCCCTATGTTGTCTCAAGCCTATTCCTAACCGCTCTTTCAACTTCCGCATCAGGTGTTTAGAGACTTGAAGAGAATAACTGATCAACATTTTGTCATTAAACCAATTATAGTTAAATTAATCGATCACCTTTGTTTAACACCCATTCCTCATAAAATATATAATTTTTATGCAATCTTTATACGCGCACGTACATTTTCAATTTATATTTAAAAGTTTATGTTTTGTTTATTTGTTTTAAACATATATTTAAAATATTACGGATAATTATTTTTTGTTGTATACACAAGTAAGTTTCAGCTTATGGTTATTATATATATTTATATATAGTCGCCTTATTGCAAAAGATCACTATCTGACATGAACCAAATTTTGAGAAAAGCTGTTCACTACTTTTACCCGAATATTCGGCTTTATTGAGAAATCATATGTATGACTTATATAAAGTCGATAATTAGGGTTAGAATGTTCTGATAATAGTATTAACTGCTTTTTTTAAAGGTTGGTTTATGCCACTTGGTAAGTTATTGCACTCGGCTGACGATATATATGTACGTATGTGTATATATACATAGCGTTCGTGCACACACGCACGCATACATATCTGTATTTTCTTGCTCATCCATCTACCTGATCTCATTTATTAAAATAAATTTATATTTCTGATACGTTTTCCACATCTGAAAAAATTTGCGCGGGTGACGATATTTCGAAACTATGGCGCCACTGTACTTTCGGAGTATACTGACTCAATCCTAATACGAAGCTTGTGGTGAGCGTAGATTTTATGACCAATACGAATATATATAGATATAGTAGTAGTAGTACTGGTCACGACCGACAGGTGGCGCATGACCATCCCGCTTCTCACAAACGAACCATGCGTCCGCTGGCATTATGAATGCGTATACTGTGCAGAAAAGTATTACATTTCCTCTACAACGCGTTGCAAACAATTACGCTCCAATAAGTGTGCTATACAATTCTTGGATTGTACAATTATATACACTTTGCTCATTTCATAGTTATGATTTTTTCAGCCTATTATACTGGTTTTAATTTGTTTCCTTGAAGTCGTGGGTAGAAGCTAGTATTTAATATAATACTTTTCGCAGTTCATTGTTCTTACGTGATTTGATCGGGATCCCTGCTCGAAATCTAGTTGGAATCAGTTCTGTTGTATCCCTGAAAAAATTTCTGCACGAGTAAATATATGAAGTTATAATTCGTGTTAATTCCTGTTTCCCCCTCCATAGACCCCCCATATGGAAAGTGGCGAGGGCCTTTGGTAGGTTAAAAGGAAGGGTCTGGAGGGTTTAGGCGAGCGCGCGGAGGATCGTCTCTGGTTGCTTATAGAGGGTCCACGAGACCTTCCGCAACTCTTTCGTTGACTCAAAGTGTAAACTTTCTGCCATTTTCGAGGGTCAACGGAGGGTCCACATATACCGTGCAGCATACGTTCGAACCCCGCCCGGACCCTCGCCACTCCGGTCGGTTTGAGTTATTCTCGAAGCGCACGAAAATTTCGACTCAGGAACGCGACAGGTTTAGAAACATTTCAATTGAATCCTCTTCTCTGAGTTTACCGATCCGTTACGGACGTGTATCCATCTATGTAAGGGTAGAAATATTTATCCTGATTCTAGTTATGTCGAGGTATTCAGAAACGGTTTATAATCGAAGAGTGTTTTATTATTTTGAAACTATTTTTTCTAAAGTTTAATAGAAAGAAGATCTTGCTTTTCTATTTGTTCAACAATATTTGCATACAGAGCACTACGAAAAATCTTTTAATTTTATTTTTTAGAAACAGCGTTACTAAATTTTAATAAAAATAAGATCGTGCTTTTCTGTTTGTAAAACAATAATTGTACCCCGAGCAGTAAGAAAAATCCTTTGGGCTTATATTTTAGAAACGGCATTTCTAATTTTCAATCGAAATAAAATTGTGTTTTTCTATTGGTAAAACAATAATGGAAACCCGAGCACTACGAAAAATCCTTTGGTTTTATTTTTTTAAAATGACGTTTTTAAATTTAACAAGAAATAAAATCATGCTTGTCAATTTGTAAAACAATATTTGCGTAGACAGCCCTGAGAAACATCATGCGGTTTTTCATGATAAAATTTTATCAATAAATTATGTCTGATGCTTAAATTTGAACTTCAAACGAAGTTATATTTTTGTAAACGTAGCCTCAAGAAAAAATGGGTTGTAAAAAAATGCAAATTTTATACTTATTATTAGAAAAATTAACCAATTCAGCATTTGATACAAACATTTACTTCGATGCGTGGGTGTGCTTGACCGAAGTTCCGCACACATCAATCGCAACCTCTTTATGTCTTCAATCTTAGGCTTTGATGGTCTTGATAAATATTGAAACACTGATTCGAGTTTCACGGAATTGAAATTTATTGACGGATGTTATTATTAAAGCATCTGAATGAAATAAGCCTTGAATACTTTTGATACCATATTTGGTTATAAAATATTGACGGTTGACGATATTTTTTAAACAAAGTCCCGCATAATAATCAGGCGCGCATGCCTGCGCTAGTATCCGAGGCATGCGCGGCACTGGTTGGTGATAAGGCAAACTTGTGGGGCTGCACAAATCCGTGCACATGTAGAGTGCTGCCCCGTATTCGTTTATAGGATTCCCAAACGGGATTACACGAAGATCGTCAATATCGCGAAACGCCGAAAGAATCATACACCATAATGAAAACAACCACAACAAAAACCAAAAAGAAAAATATTAAGGACACAAACGACAGTAACAATAATGACGATGACAATAATAGTAAAAAATATCATTACGATGACAATAATAGTAAAAAATATCATATGACATAGAAAAAAAATATTAGTACATTGACTTTTGTATATTGTTGTTAATATATTAATATATTTAAGCAAACATCTTTGTGAAAAGATAATTAATACTCGATATCTTTAACGCATCGAATCATTCTATTTTTATTCTTTCTTCCGAGTGTTTCCAGACGAATAGTTACAAAAGCCGGGGCGATAAAAAAGATGAGGTAGCGTCTCAGCGCCACGTAATATGAAAGATGGGAAAGGGCTCTTGACGATTTATTCTCCTCGAGCTTCTTTTTGTTCAAGTCCGATTCGAGGCCGCGCAAGCATTTGATATGCTTCCGTGCTCGATGCCTCTCTCTCTCTCTCTCTCTCTCTCTCTCTCTCTCTCTCTTTCTTTCTCTTTTTGTCTCTCGCTCGTTCTGCCTCTCTCGTCCTCGTCTCATATAATCGGATCATCCAACTTCAAGTTCTAAGGTACTATACAGTTAGGACAACGAGATTCATAATGCCCGAGACAATTTATTCTTTGAGTTATTCATTTTTTTCTCCATTGTTTAAAACTTTGATTTTGGAGAAATTTTGTAGAATTACCTTGAAAACTTTTCGTATCTACTTGCTCGCACCCCTTGGATAGCATACATTCATATCCATATATATATAATCAAACCTCTACAATAGCGCCTTCTTTCTTCGCGTTTCAATTTCCTCCGACTTAATTCGTTTTCCATTCCTCATTCTCTTAATTGAAAAAGCCTAATCTCTCGGCAATTAAACTTCATTGAAGATCGCCCGCCCGGGATTCGTCAGTGGGAATGAGGATTCGGGGTCTTCACTCAAATCTGTTTAAATTTTGTTCATTAAAACGTTGTAGTGATGTTGACGTATTCTAATAGCAAATCAATTTAAATTTTGTTCATTAAAACGTTGGAGTGATTTTGACGTATTTTAATAGCAAATGATAATGAATTAAGGACTAATGTATGCGAAAGAATGTGTTATAATGGGAAGTCAATGATAAACAAAAGTCAATCAATTGCTTTACGTTTCTACAATAATTATTAGAATTCGGAAACGTTTGACTTGGATACTTTTGTGGAGTCTTTGATCATAGAGATTGTGTTAACCAAATGAAAATATTTGATAGTATACGTTTTAATATTACCTATTATTTAAGCGAACTTTCAGACTTACGATGGCATGCATTTGAATATCTAATAAAAAATCAAATTATTTCACTCTTTTAAAGACACGTATCCAGTCACTAATATCTGTTAGTATTAATAGTTTCAGTGATAAAAATAAACTCGACAAGTACATTTTTCGGCAAGTGGAATAGTAAGCACAAAATTAAGCTTCGAGACTGGATAAAAGTATACTACATGAAAGAGGTGACGAAAGGCGTATCAGCGAGGCAGTAGAAAAAGACAGGGTGGGAGACGAAAGAGCGAAGAAAACTTAAGCCAAGAGCGAAAGAGAGAGAGAGAGATAGAAATCGCGGATCGTTAGCCAATTCATTTATTCCCGGTGGGTCGTCCTCGTCCGGCATAATCTGTCGATTTGTCGGCGCTCCGTGTACCGTGTAATGCAGCTTTTTACTGCTTGTAATCGAGAAGAGAGAGAAAGAGCGAGAGCGAGCGGGGGGAGGGAGAGTGATAGAGGGAGTGAGTAAGGGAGGGAGGGATGGAGAGAGGGAGAAAAGAAGAGCGTCGTTCTCGACGCGTCACTGACTATATGTGAACATCCCGTAAGAAGCGTATACGTTGATGCACGATCTTCTCTGTGCTCTCCCGTCTTACGCCTGTATATCTTCCTCTCTCCCTCCCCGGGTTTAACCCTCTTGCCGTCACTGAAACTTTTCTCGTTTCTCCGGCCACGCTTTGTCCTTCTGATTTATTGGACGACGCGGGGCGCTAAATTATTGATGCTTGACGACGCGAAAAGAACGAAAGGAAAAAGGAGAATGGCGATCGGTCGGTCCGTTGTATTTGCTGTCTGTCAGACGGACGAGTAGACTTTTTCAGAGCATTTTTGTAAGGGATTCTTCTTTCCATAAACTATCGATTAATAATTGAAACGGTGATCGACTTCTGTTAATTGTTAGCTTTTCTTTGAATCCATTAATTTGATCGATAACAATTACACTTTGACGAATATTTATGTCCGAAAATCGGAATAAAGAATGGAGGGGATGGAAATAAAATGAGCTCGGTGCAATAGAAACTGTCAAATTTGTTCGAAGCCTTCGACAAATTTTTCAAGTTATACTTTGTTAGGCACGTTAGACAGTTCCATGGAGCCTAGGCAGGAAGAGACCAAACTTTGAGTTACGGGAATGGTACAAAATTTGTGGACTGTACCACTTTCGCTCTTAGCCGGGAGCGACGGTGAACAGAGCAACATCTATTGCGAGAATACCACTCTTCCTAAATTAATCAATGATGCTTCTTTTTTCGGTCGATAATCTCAATAATTGTTTAAAATAAAAAAACTTTTAGAGATCACAAATAATAGCGTAAATAATAAATAAGCGATTCAGCCGAGAATCGAAGCGTGATTAATTAAATTTCGGGAGGGTGGTAGTTATGGAGTCTGTATAAGGAAACCGAATACAATAAGTTGCCGCCAAAAAAGATGATCACGCTTTTCGGTTCTCAACTGGTTTAACTTCTGACTACTCAAAGCGCTGTCGTTTATATGAACCAGAGCTCGTATATACAAATTTTGTGTATGATTTGGCTTTTGTCTGACCGCAGGGCCGCCATTGGCACCATCTGAATTGTTAGATAGCACACTAGTCTATCCACCCGAGCATTACAGAGTTCGGTCTCGTTATCTGGACTCCATAGTGGTAGTCTCGTGATAGATATTGCTGTGTTCAGCGCGACTCCCGGCTAAAACCGAAAGTACTATTTTCCACAAATTCATGCCCGTTTACTCAATATGCTGTCTATGGAATCTGTACAAGGAGACCGAACATAACACTTTGCCGCCAAAAAAGGTGGTCACGTTTCTCGGTTCTCAACTAGTTTCACTTCTGACCACTAGAAGCGCTGTCGGCAGAGAAACGCTTTTTTTGAGCGTGCGTTGGTCCTGTTTACATGGATGGATCACAGCTCATGTACACAATTTTTGTGCGTGTGATTTGGCTGTCGTTCGCCGGCAGCGCGGCCATCGGCGGCTGTCCGAATTACTACATGGCAGAAGAGTGCGACCGCCTTTGCATTGTAGAGTTCAGTCTCCGTATACAGACTCCATAATGCTGTTTATGGAGTCTGTATAAGGAGAGCGAACTCTGTAATGCTCAAGTGGTCAGACTATCCTGCCGAATTCGGATGGCGCTGATGGCGGCGCTGCCGTCAAGCAACAGTCAAATCATACACACGCACACACGCAAATTGTGTACACGAACTTTGGATCATGTAAACACGACCGACACACGCACAAAAAAACGTATCTCCGATGACAGCGCCTCCAGTGGTCAGAGATTAAACCAATTGAGAACCGAAAAGCGTGACCACCTTTTTTGGCGACACCGTATTATGTTCGGTCTCCTTATACAGACTCCATAATGTAGTCAATGGAGTTTGGTCCCCTCATGGAGCCTAGATAGGAGGAGATCACACTATAAGCTACGGAAATGGTCCAAAACGGTGGAGAGTAGCGATTTCGTTGTTAGCCGGGAGTGACACGGAACACAGCAATATCTATCGCGAAAATAGAACTTTCCCTACATGTGATCAAAGATGTTTCTGTTTCCGGGTAGTTGTGGAGTGTTATTAATTAAATTTCAGGAAAGTAGTAGTGTCGCGATAGATATTACCGTGTTGAGCGCCACTCTCGACTAAAAACGAGAACGCTCCTCTCCACCGTTTCTGTTCCATTTTTTCAGCATTTTATCAATGGAGTGTCGTCTCCTCCTGTCTCGGCTGCATGGGTCTCCTCCTGTCTAGGCTCCATGGGTAGTTCTGATTGGAGTATATTTTCTCGACGTCACGAATTGCGCTAGCGTACCATCCAACATCATGAAGTTAGTTGCGAGTGAGGATTTCTTTTCTTTTCTTTTAGGTCTGAATTTATCCGAGTGTTGCGTACATGGCATATGTTATGCCAGTCCTACTATGCAGTAACCTTCTGAAATAGCACGTAAGGTATCTGCGGACTCAAATGCCGCAGTTTGCACGCATATGCGTGAAGCTAAAAAATTTGTTTTTTTTTGTAAATAATATCATCCGTTAAAAATTACCAAAAACAAGGCCGAAATGCCTGTATAAAGTTGAGGCGTCCGGTAAGGAACATAATTACAGAAAAACCAGCAAATAGTATTTAGTTACTTCGTTAAAAGTTTTTATTTCAAGTTACACCTAAAAATGTAAATAGAGAAAATATGTACCAAAAAAAAAATTTGTTTAAAAAAGCACGCAAATACATGTAGTGTCTAATTCAGTCAGTCGTGTTTAATTCACTTTAAGTGTTATTTATTCAAACTTCTATTCATAGTATTTAATGTCGTTTATCGATCATTTGACCAAGTTAAAACTTGTCTGAATGCATAAAAAATTATTTTTAACTCGCGCCAAAGAAGTATAACTTCGTATGTGCGGACGTAAGTACACGCAGTTCTTTATTAATGAATATGCAACGTTTTTTTGTCAAGCGATCAATAATAATGCAATCATTCATCTTTTTAAATCTTAATCTCATTTAATTCAAGGAATACAAATTTCTTTGTTTTTTATTTTAGGAAGGAGTTGCAAGCGACAATTAGGTTCTCGATGGGAAAAAGGGAAACACGACGAAATACCGTTGGGTATCACTGATTTAATTCCGCATTGCCTTAGGGAACTTCCCTTAAAAGGGAAGCCAAGAAACCGGAGCATATCTCTTTTGCTCTTTGCCCGTCTCGTACATGTACTGTTAATGCCGTTTCTCGTTAGTTTCGTTCGCTTCCCGAAATTCTGTGAGAAAGTTCGGACAACTCTCGCACGGGGCGTCATGAACACGTTCCCGAGAATTCGCTGAAGCCCCCTTTTCGGCTCCCCGGAAATCGCGATGTTCTTCTTTTCGTGACTGACGAGCGATACAGTTGTTGCAGAGGTTGGTGAGATTTATTGACAGTCGGTAAATAGTTCTCGACTAGAAACGAATGCCGTCGATTGAATATCGTTTCATAAAACAAAATGAATCGACGATCGATTCGATTTATTAATTAACAGGTAATCTAACGATGAAACTTAGGTAGACTCAAATATTTCGTTGAACCAAAAATTCATTTGAATATCGCGTGATTTCTGTTTCACTTCTTTAGGTCTGCGTGCATGGACCAATCACCGCATACTTTTTTCCACTCGCGTTTCTCGAATCGTATCATTTTTCTCTGTTTTTCATTCGAGGACGACCGGTTCGTGGACGATTTGTTCTCTCGCTCTCAATCTTCGCCCCATTTTCGGTCCGCGCGTTTTACCATTGTCTTTCGTCACTCCTCATCTTCGTCTCTCTCTGTTGACCGTATTTTTAGTGCGTGATGCGCGGTTTCACCGTCCTGCATGTCTGTCACCTCGTAAATTCGTTCTTTCTCTCTCGGCCTCTCTTTCTCTGGATCGTACACGAGGGAGATCGATCAACGAATTCCGTAGCTACTATCGATATCTCGATCAACGACACGTCTCGTTCGAGCTCGCGTACTCTTCGTGCGCTGACGCTTTTACGATCAACGACTCTGAGACGGAGATGAGAAAAACATGTAACAGAGGAACCGCACGAGGCTCGATTCTCTCGCTTTCATAATTGCTTTTGATATGTAATGAAGATTCTTCTCGCATTGTCGTACCAGATGGTGACAAGTTTTTTTCCCTTCTTCCTCTTCTTCTTTCTCGTATACTTCTTCTTTTCGACACATTTTAGTGATCGATATCTCGATCAACGTGACAGCTCGTGACGGGATTACAAAATTCCATCGCGATGCGACAAAAATCAAAATTCACTAGCTCCTCGTTTGAGAATCGAATCAATTTTTAATTTCGTCGAATTTCGTCGATCGCTACCATTTTCATCCACGCAACTTTTTTTTTTAATTTAATTGATGGACCCAATTTTCTCGAATGCAATTTAATTGTCCCGATTTTACTGAATATCGTTGATTCAAGTTTAATCGATCGCTCATGTCGATTTTAATTAATCGTTCTCGCTCACTCTTCGAGCGATTTCATCCTGTCGATGATTAAAAAATCTTCGACTAAAATGGAGTTACGGAGTTACGGAATTATCCTTCAAGTCGAGACTTCATTGTTGGATCTCGATGAATCCCAGGAATCCTTGATCTCCCGAAGGCTGGCATTGTACCCTCTTTCAATTTCTCTCCCTCTCTCTTTCTCTTTCGCTCTATGCTCGTTGCCAATTCCTCGAAGCTCATGCAACATTTAGCTTCTCAGTATCCACGTCCACGGCAACTCCCTCTTTTTTCGATATTATGCCGATGGATTAAGTGGCAACAATGCGTTACTGAAAATTCATCTCGAACATTCGATTGACGCCGTTTAAGCAATCGATTTGGCCAATCAACATTTTTTTATCATTGTTTATCAGTGATAAATATTTTTGATTATTATATATTTTATTATTGCATTATTTATTTCGACGAATAAATGAAATAAGAAATTATACCTTGCCGATAAATAATTTCATTAACATTTATTCGTAGACCATTCGTTCGAACAATAATGAAATAAAAAGAAAAAATTAACCACCAAAACAAAAGTTGTCTAAAATTCGATGTATAAATCAATCGAGTAATATACATATATTTCGCTAAATCGTTGAACGATCATCGTAAAATAAAATAAATCGTGAAAACAAAGAATTGCAATAAATATTTTTTGCTCCACTCTCGGAAACTCGTCATGGTACGAGTACCGCCTCCTGCATCCCGCATATCGCACTCTTTTCTCTCTTCGTTCTTTTTCGTCTCATACATCTCGTCTTTATTCACCCTTCCACTTCTCCTCCGCTTCTTCTTCTGCACCGATTCGTCCTTCAACTTGCCGAGGGTTACTCTCGATCCAACTCCACTCTCTCTCTCTTTTCCTCTCTCGTTGGCATTGTCGGAAATACCAATATGTCAAACGTGCCTCAGCACATAGAGAGAAGCTTCTCAAAGTCTTCGCATTCATATATATCTCACGATTCTCCCCCCTCTTCCCCCCCCCCCCTTCCTCTCGGTCGTCGCTTCGTCGTAGTCGTAGCTCTTCGAGGCTCTTCGTTTCGCAATGACTTCCCTCTGCACCCCTTTCCTCTTCTGATCGTTCTCTCCCTCATTCGTATTGGCTTGTGCCGCGGATCAAGGCGGCACAGCTTTTGTTCGTACGCTATAAATGCTTATAGCAGTCGTTTTGCCACATTCGAGAGAGATATGTGTCCGTACCTTTGCGTCAAGCAAAACATTCGAAAACACGTGTTCTGTCACCTTCGGGCTCGTTTATATATCCCGATAACTTGGAGCAAGTTCCACACGTACACACGCACACACACACACACGCATACATGCGTTTATTTATTTATTTATTTTATTTTATTTCATTTCTATTTCATGTTATTTTTCATCGACCATGGAGAGTCGTTAATTGCGACAGCATCCTTCGCGTAGCAAAAGAGCACGAGATAAGGTCTTTATGTTCCTTGAGGGTGCGATCTGCCACATAGAGAGCCATGTATCCATCGATTTCCACTTGGCAATTTCTTGAATCGCTTCGATTTTTCCCGTGAATGGACATAAAGTAGATACGTATGTATCGTGACGTTTGTTAACTTTATCTCGCCAATTATGTCTCTTTTCTCGTTGTATCGCGATGAGACATTTTAGGGGTGAGAATCGATTTAGGGGTTGAAATTTGTCATGATGTAAATTTTGTATGTTTGTGCCTGGCTATCTTAACGTAAGCTTGATCCAGTGGTTATTCTATTGCGTTTGTAGTCAGACATGTGGAGCGAAGGCAACCGAATCAAGAAGTACAAAATAAATCGTTCTTAATTCAATTATCGATGTTTCCATGTATTCGGCTTTTACTCGCCTTTTACTCGCCTGATACAGTGTCTACTTCTGTCGTTTATGTACTCGGACGGACACGACAGACGGCCTGCTTGAAGCTACGAAGCGATATAGTAGATATTATTGGTGAATAAGGTGCTTCCATGTCACCCTAGATGGTGGGGGAGGTTCGTAGCGCGACAAAGAAATTTTCACCTGATGCAGTGTCTACTTCTGTCGTTTATGTACAC
>JAPYZU010001675.1:0-18944 GCA_030523005.1 Tryphoninae sp. B BG-2022a
TACGAATGATAATTGTGTACAAGACGTGTTAAACCGTTGCACTTTCGATATTTCTCGGGCGTGAAATGCAACCGGAAGTACTACGGTTGTCTCGTAAAAAAAAAAAATACAATCTTCATAAACTTTTCACTTCCGGATTTTTCGCAGCGCGTAAAAGAAAATAAAACTGAATTTGATTAGAAACATGGACGAAATTTTTGTTTACAGACGAAGGACTTTGGTGAAATAGCGAGACGTCTCGAGGACAGAATGAAGGGAAGAATTTGTCTGAGATCCGTCTAACAACCCCTAGAAAAATGTATTCCGACTGGCAAAAGGTGAGTCGTCGATCTTTAAACGATAATATTGTCAACGCTCGATGATAAATTATCGTAACAGCCGCGAGTTACGTTACGTATAACCGAGCATTATAAACAAAGTCGAGCTCAAATGATAAATAATTTTCCACGATCTTACCCTCGTTTCGTATAATGTATAGCATAACATACATTTTGCATTTGATTCTCGCGATCCGATAAATATGGAGCGTTTATAATGGACTCGTACGTGCGTCGGTAGAACTCGCTGTGGCTCCCTCGCAATCTCGCGGAGTCAATGATCCGTGGATCTACCGAGTGTGCGCGCGCGACTCTTGACTCCTGCTATGCGCAGGCACGCCGAAGGAATTGCGTTGCGTCGCACGTGCCCGCCACTTTCCAATACCGACTGCGCTCTCGAGCTCTCCCTGTTCGATTCGACGAGCCTCGATCCTAAGCAAAAATAAATCGAAACCGACGATCGATTATTCATTGATGAAATTAATATTTAAAAAAATAGAATTATTACGAATTCACTATCGCGTTTATCGTAATTAGCGATAAGTATCGTTTCTTGTTATTTAACGAATTAAATTAGACGCGATTGTGGCATTTTTAGATAATAAAATAAGAATTAAACACGCTTTTATGACTCTTGTAATTCTATTAATGAAACAAATTTGCAAGAATTGGAAGAGTTATTGCCGCGTTCTCGATTCAACGTTACACCGCGATACGAAATTATTGCGAACACGGCTGGACTCTCTTTGATTGCTCCTCCTCCTTCTTGACCAGTAGTATTAGCCTCCTCCTACGTAAAGGAGAGACACATCGTTATACACATCGGTAATACACGAAGGTATATGGGCAATGCCTTGTACAGGTAAACGCCGCGCGGCTCTCGTTAGACATTTCCCGTTCTAATGCATCGGAGCAGGCCACCGGACTCGAAGGAGTTTACGCGATATGAACGAGAGGCCCGTGTGCGTATTTAGCGCGTAATTTATATAAGAAAGAGAGGCACGCTTGGTTCCACCCCAAAGCATTTCGATACATTGGCGTCGGTAAAATATTCCCTCGTTACATTTTTCCTCAAACCAGGATTTTTTTTCACGATTCCAAGTCTCGAAGGAGAACAAAGTTTCCATCAACCCTCATGGACGCGAGGGTATGGGTAAACTCGTGTTTGGTTCACCAATTGTTTCTCGACTCTTCGTGTTCTTTCTCTTCGTGCAAACGCGACGATGAGCGTGCAATTAATGTCCGAGATTAATTAGAAGCGGACAATCTACGCCACTGGATGAAAGTGTATGTGTGTGTTCTGCTAGCTGGTAGCAATCGTTACGAGGAGAGAAGAAGAGAGTAGGTGTGTAGCAGCTCACTTGGCCGTAGGTCTTCCCAGTTGCGCATCGAACATCCGCGAGACCGGATCTCGGTTTCCACGATTATTACTTTACATCGCAGTTCTTTTTTTTTTCTCTTCATTTACTATTTTGTATCGATAAATTGTCTCGGTAGCGTACGATCGCGGACATTGTCTCGTTGACAAAGGCGTGGAGAAAACAAAACACGGAATTTCGCGGTTCATCGATCGAAAAGAATGAACCCAGAAGTGTGAGCACATACGGAATTTTCTGGTCGCGCCCACGGAGGAGAAGGAGGAGGAGAGAAAGAGAGACCGTTATCGAAATCGGCTAGGTCGAGGTGAACGGTCCTCCTTTCGTAGGCCAAACTACGTGGATATCCGTACAGATATTTTTTTTTTTCTCGATGAGCCAGTGACCCAATGAGCCCGATAGTTTCACGGTCGAGGTGGAGAACAGCCACTCGTCGTGGCCCGATGTACTACTAATATTTCGTACACGAGGACAGTCACGTCGTGTGTACTTTGGTGAACGGTGAACCAAAACGCGAACGTTTCGTAAAGTGCAATCGTCGTCTCGCATATATATTAACGATTTAGCATGCGGGACGCGTCTAGCAAAGGAATAGTACGTAGCTAGTGGTCGAGGCGGCGCGTAGCAGAAACCTACACGGTAGAGCGAAGAGTCAACGAGGAATCGGTTCGTTCGTGTCACGATTGTTAAACTCTTCGGGGACGAGAGTGTGGCCTCGTGGCTGATTCTAGCCGTGGCTACACACGCGATAGAGAAACACGGAGACAACACGTAGCTATAGATATATAGAGGAGAGACTAGAGGTCGTCCACACGAGGAATATGCCATGTACGTATGTAGCCGAGGCGATGTGCACTCCGGTGCGATGACCCTCGAGAACCATGAAGAAACGAAATGACTCGAGAGGAGATCGATTTTTCTCGTTACGATCGAGGACGATAATTGATTGAACAAGGATTTCGCGTATTTATCGAATGACTTTGATGGTTTTTGGGTATTTCGTGGTAAACGCGTCGTCTTACAAATATGGATTTATGCAACGAGAGCGAGAGAGAAATGTTGTACCGGTATATAAGTGGTGCAATGACCTCGAAGTGAACGGAAGCGAGACGCGACGAGAGTACTTCGAGAAGATAATGATAATGTGTTGTGTTCGTATCTTAGTTAAGACGCCGAATTAAATATCGCGTTGTATCGTAGGAGTTGGAAGAAAGAATTACGAAAATTAGAGACCGCGACCTTATTTGTCACTGCTCGATTCACTCGAGAATCTTTGAACGTGAGGTGAGTTATATATGTGCGATAAGAGAAAATTCGTTGGAAGAAAATTCAGCGATGGTCCCAGTCTCGTTGTTGTTTGTATATCTTCGCAATGGACGCCCCGAAAAATTCGTCAAAGGCCGAACGGGGGACCAGCAACCGTGCGTCCTCGGTGCGACGAGAAACGTCAGCGCCGTCGTCGTCGAGTCGTCAACCAGTGGCTCATCAGCAGCAACCACGTCGCGGACATCAGCAGAGCGGCAGGTCTACGAAACCGGAAGCTTCGTACGTGAACGTGGAACCGTTATCCTCGAGACGAGGATTGCATAATTCCAGGGTTGAACGTGGCCCAGACCCAGATAGCGTCCCGAATTCGCGCAGGGGCAATTGCGAAATCGCGAACGCGTCCGGAGGTCGACGGGTGCAACAACAATTCTTAAGTTTGCCGAGGCAGCAACGTGATCACGGCACAACTTCCGGTCGTCGAGCTAGTAACAACGGAATCGACAAGATCGCCGTTGACGATCGTGACGAATACGCCAAGACTGGCTGCGACAAATATTACGCCTATCACTCTGGGATATCGAGACGCGATATAATCGACAGGCGTCGCGTGGGAGCTCAGAGTAATAAGAATGATAATAATTACCATCAGGACGATAATGCAATCGAGAGATTTGCTCAGACACTTCGCAATCGTTGGAAACAACGAGCGCCATCTGGCGAGGGTTGCGCTCGTGAAAACGTTGAAAGAGTCAATGATAGTTTGATGCCGGAGCCGTATCTGGAGGAAAGGCCGAGAACTTTGCCCTCGATGGTGAGAAGGTCTCGAGGTCGATACGTTGAGGCTTACTGCAACGATGGGCCACCGGAAGTTCAGTGGCCCGAGGGTAAGAGAATATCGAGACAGGATATTCTCAACAGAAGGAGAAGCAGTTTTGGTGGGAACAACACGACTTCCGGTTTGATAAGACGGAAGAGTAATGGAGCTATCGAATCCGCTGGGTTGTCGTTACCAGCCAATATTTACGCCAACGACGAGAGAACGAAATGCGACGATTTCGTAAAGAGAAATTCTAGCTACGTGAAAAATGCATCTGGGATGCAACAACGCTCGGCTCAGCAGCAGCTGAGTAACGCCGAGAGAAAAAGGAGGGATGCCTCGTTAGAAAGGAACAGAGCCGGTGGCTCGCGTTCCGTTGCCGATTTTCTAACAGTTTCGACCCATCTGCGAGACATGACACGAGGTCTCGTACCGCGACCGTCGACCTTACCGAAAATCGTTCACACCTCAAAATCCTTGAGAACCGAGACGGATTGGACGGGAATCGGTAGATCGTCGAGGGATCTTCTCGTCTCGAGAGAAGCTCCGATTTATGGTAGAATAAGACGACGGAAATTATCGCTTCCGGTTGTGTCGCGAGATTCGCAGATCCGAAAATCGACCGGTAGTCTCGCGAGATCGGTGAGAAGATCGAACGATCCCGAGCTAGAAGTTGTGATCGTTGACAAAAATCAAAGACCGAGAGACGCCGATTTTTCTTATCAAAGAAAGAGCGAAACGGACGTGCGAGTCGATGGTAAAAAAAATCCGATCTACGGCCGAGTATTGAGAACGAACACGTCGTCTTCGAAATCGTCATCGCAGACGACAGGTGGTGCTCGAAGTTACGAGGTCAAAGATCACGATCGAAAATCGTCCGGCCAAAGTACGATTGGGAGAGACTCGCGACAAATCTCGAGAAGACGAATAATCGACAATGCTGAAGTCGTCGATGCGTCGATGAGTCAAACGCGTTCGATGAGAGAGATCGATTATGTCACGATCGATTTTGGTACCGCAAGATCGGCAAGACGTGAATTATCCGGTGTAACGAAAAAACATCATAACCCCGCAGAAATCGAGGATAAACCTCGAGTTTCGGAAGATCGAGGAAAACGCGACGATGCAAAATCGAAGCAGGACATTCCTTCGCGTTCCGGACGCTCCAATCACGCATCGACGACGCTTCCGCTGTACGCGAAGAGCGTACGAAAGACTTCGAGCTGCACGAGCTCGGGCATACCATTGAAGATCGCGACTAGAATCGGCCCGGAAAATCGACAAGCCAACGCTCTCGACTCGAAAAATGCTCGAGGAGGCAGTACAAAATCGCTGAAAGATCGTACGAATTACGTAAAAAAAACTGTCGCCGCTCACGTTAAATCGTTCAGCGCGGCAAATAGCCCAAGATCTACATCACCCGCGCCTTCGTCCTCGATCTTTGGATTTTGCACAGGAAGGAGAAGAGTAAGAAGGGAGAAGGGAAAGAAAAACGTTAGGGACGAAAGATCGTCGTCGAGAACGGTGCGATTTTTTCCAAGGACGATTACGCGCGATTTTCACTATTTGACTAACAAGATCGACTAATAAATGTTTGTGTTAAATTATGATAAAGTTTACCGTGTCTTAAGAAAACAAAATAAATTTTATTTACAGGGCGAACTCGTGTGGTTCGACCCAGGGGTCGGTCATGTTTTACCAGGGGAGGTCCTGGAGTACCACAGAGCCGCCAACGTTCTATCGGTCCAAGCGGTCATCGCTGGCAAGGTAAGAAAAATTCTTATTTCTCCAAGAAAATTTTCTCAAACTTTTCAACAAACGTAAAAATAGCCAATAGTCGAGAGCTCAAAGCTGTACAATCTCTTGACTATTTCAAGTCCGAACTCGCTAGATTCTCGCGTGGGTCTCTCGGTAAACCAACAATGCGCGAAGTGTCCGCCTCGAGGAATACGGACCTCGCGTACCAAGAGCCAACCGGTTAGTCTGCATTTCCTGAAAACGACGCCATCCTCGACAGTCAACCAAGAGAGAAAGAGAGAGAGAGAGAGAGATAGTCTTGAGTTGATCGGTCGATACACCACTCGACGACCGGATTTATACTACACACTTAACTCACTACCTACATATATACATATTATTCTAGGTACTGAGATAGAATGAAATACAGGCAGTCCATAAGAGACAAGTTCAATTGGTATCATCATTACGACTCGAGAGCATACAAAGTACCAAAGACGAGATTCGCAAAACGACAAGACATTTGTAACCTCGAATAGAAATTGAACAAAAAGTAAACAATGATCCCCAATTAAAAAATGTGATTTTCCATTTAATAAAGTAGAAAGGCGATAATTCGATGGAAATGTACGAAATTATATAAAAACGATGTTTTTTTTTCTTTTTTTCGTTAACACGCAACGAAATAGAAATCCCGCGTATGTAAGGACGTATTATACGATCGCGTTACGCCGTAGGAGGAAGAGGAGGAGGAGGAGGAGGAGGAGGACGAGTCTCGTTGGGATATGAGTCTTCCTCGAAGCTCCTCTCGTCGTCTAACGGTACATGAAGTATTAAAACGTCGGGAGAGAGAAAGAGACTCGATCGTGCCAGCGTGGTTGGTTTTCATGGAAAGTCGAATCCACCGGCACGTATAACGCGGGATATATCGGATTATCGGAATAGCTATTGCATACTCTGAGAAATTGCATCGACTGCCAGGGCCTCGACTTCCGCGAAAGTTCTGTCTAGTGTGTGTATCGTTTCGCGTGCTCGTCTCACTCTCTCACACTACTACTCGCGGCTCCTTCTATACGCTCCCTCTTAATTAACGGACGTGGTCTCGCGTCTGGACGTTAGGCGCGATGATGAAGCGAGAGTGAAATATCGATTTATCGCGCATGCGCGCACGATACCTCGATAGCAATTGAATTATTTTTATTGCATTATCGCGCGTGTCGTAATAACGAGAAATAGAGAAAAACATCCGATTCTATAATTCATCGAGATTAATAAATTATCGATATTTTACAATAACAAAATTTCATTTTTAATCAATTGTTTTTTGTTCGATAATTTTACGTGAAGAAACGAAGTTTGCCGCGGTAGTCGAGAGCCACTGATGAGTTGAACGGTGTCCCATTATAGATGACGATGCACACGAGCGTAGGGTTCGTTTACTTTAAATCGCGAGAGATTTACGAAGGAATTTTTTTTATCGCGATGCAATTTAAATTTATAATTTCGTCGAAATAAAATGTTAATTAAACGGGTCTGTGTTCGAGGAGCTTTGTTTAGTGGAATTGTATCATGATCGTCTGGCTAGAAATAATTGTCGATGAGAAAATTATTTCTCTTTAATGCGAAGAGACTCGCGATGCGTCTGGCGCCTATGCGAACTGCACAACCTCAGGTAGGCCGTTACATCCGGTTGAAGTCTCACGTGAGCGGTCTCCTCTTCCCGGGAGAGTCTTGCGGGAGACCCGTGAATTCACACGAAACGTTTATACACACGGACACATACACACGAATATTTATATTATTATTTTTTGTTTAAACGATCGTGAGTGAAATAATAAACAAGCGACAAGTTTGTGGAATAAAAAAGACGTACACACCGACGACAAAACGTGGAAAGAGTCGGAACGGTTGTATATCCGGGGAAACGAGGGACAATTTGCGAAAGAATTATTGAAATTTCGTAGTAAGAAATGTTAACGAGCGCAGAACGTTTCGCGAAAGGGAGTGTAGAAAGTATTTTTGCGTGAATCGAGGAATAATAAAGAGTGAGAAGCAAAGAAACGTTCGAGAGAGACGTAAAAGAAAATTGCAGTTCTTGAGAGTTACGGTGGAACTATGAACGAGCAGGAAGTTTCTGTGTCTCGCGATTCAACGCTAAAGAAATCAGACGTGAAAACAAAATTCTTTGCATTTCGCGACATCGACGATTCGCCTCAGGATTTCGTCGATTGGGACTATGGGAATGTAAATTTAAACTACGAGACGTTGCAATCGTTCTCGTGCTCGAGTCAAAGTTGCGATGATTTTACGTACGAATATTCGCGACGAGATTTATACGAGACCGAGATGGATAATTTGTCGCGAAGACAGGGAACGATCGACAGAACTTTGAAGAGATCTTGCAACACGGATTCGAGATCGAGACCGAGAAGGAAGCTCGATAAATTAACGAGTCTCTGTATACGAGTCATGCTGGAAAATGTAATAAGCGGTGCGATTTAAATCAATTTTCCTATGATTTTATTTTCAGATTCGAATCGATCTACTTTTTTAGGAATAATTTAATTAAGAATATTTCCTGTCCTTTACAGCCGCAGACTTTTACACTCACGAATCTCAATGGAGTCAGACCGAGACAGGATCTTGGACAGAATGGAGTGGAAGACATGATCCAATTAAAGTACGTCGATCGATTATAGTCCTCGATCCAATCAATCAAATCAAACATTAATTTTTCTATCGTTAATTAAATTCCAGTGATTTGAACGAAGCTTCGCTATTGTGGAATTTGAAAATTCGTTACGACAAGGAACTCATCTACGTAAGTGTTCTTTTTCTCGAATTAAAAAATCAAACGGTTAATTAAAAAACAATTATTCAACCTATTTCCTTTAAAAAAAAAAATCTAGACCTACACCGGAAGTATTCTCGTTGCCGTGAATCCGTACAAGATGTTCGACATATACGGCCTCGACCAGGTAAAACTGTACGAAGGACGTATACTGGGCACTCTGCCACCGTAAGTTGTTCACCGATCGTTTCAACAGGATGTCGTTAAATTATCGTAACCCATAATTATTGTTATAGCGATATGGGAAAAAAAAACATGGTATTTGTCGTTTTTAGACACCTATTCGCCGTTGGCTCGTCGGCGTACAGCCAAGTCTCAGCAGCCAACAATTCTAGTGCCAATCAAGTGGTGGTCATATCTGGTGAATCGGGATCGGGAAAGACGGAATCGACGAAACTAGTTATGCAATATCTCGCTGCTGTTAATCGCGCACCGAGCAATCTCGTCACGGAGCAAATATTGGAAGCAGCTCCGTTGCTCGAGAGCTTTGGAAACGCCAAGACACCAAGAAACGACAACAGCAGTAGATTTGGAAAATATCTCGAAGTTCATTTCAGAGAGTAAGAATTTTTTTAAAATCGTTATCGATCAAAAGATTCGCAAAGTATTTTTGTCTTGACGATTTGGAAATTGTTGTTTTTAATCAGTGGAGTTATCGTTGGTGGACGCGTGACGCAGTATCTTCTCGAGAAGAGTCGAATAGTGACACAAGCAGCCGAGGAGAGAAACTATCACGTATTTTATGAACTTCTCGCTGGTCTCGATCAACAACTGAGAGACAAGTACGGTCTTCTTACTCCGGACAAGTATTTCTATCTCAACCAGGGTGGAAATTGCGAGATCGATGGAAAAAACGATACGCAAGACTTCAAGGCTTTACTCTCCGCCATGCAAGTATTGGGTTTTACGTCCGAGGAACAGGACACGATTTTTAAGATCTTGAGCAGTGTTTTGCATCTTGGAAACGTTTACTTTCATCGTAAACAAATGAGACACGGTCAAGAGGGTGTCGAAGTTGGATCCGACGCTGAGATACGTTGGGCCGCTCATCTTCTTCAAGTCAATGCCGATGGAATTATCAGAGCACTTACTACCAAGACAACTGTGAGTTTTGGAAAAATCGTTATGAAAATGAGATTCGTTGATTATGAAATGGAGGAGTTAATTAAATTTGTGTCTTTTTTTTTATCAGGAAGCGAGAAACGAACGAGTTCTTACAGCTCTAAATATCGACCAGGCACTCGACGCCAGAGACGCATTCGCGAAAGCTCTCTACAGTTCTCTATTTTCCTGGCTCGTGGCTCGTGTTAATCACATCGTTTACAAGGGAACGAAACAAACTGCAGCGATCTCGATTCTCGATATATTCGGTTTCGAAAATTTCGCTGAGAATAGTTTCGAGCAACTTTGCATCAATTATGCGAATGAGAATTTACATTTTTACTTCAACAAGCACATATTCAAGCTCGAGCAGCAGGAATATGCCAAGGAGAAGATCGACTGGACGACGATAAATTACACCGTGAGTTATCGATAGAAGTTGATAAAATTTTAATTTAATTAATCAATTGTTTTTAATCGATGTTTTAAAAATATTTATAAATAGGACAATCTTCCGGTTATTCACCTGATAGCGAAAAAACCCGTGGGCATTCTACATCTACTCGACGACGAGAGCAATTTTCCAAAAGCGAGTGATCTCTCGTTTCTAGAAAAATGTCATTACAATCACGCGCTCAGTGAATTGTATTCGAGGCCGAGAATGAATTCAGCCGAATTTGCCATAAAACATTACGCTGGACAAGTTTGGTACAACGTCGAGGGTTTCCTCGACAAGAATCGCGACACTCTGAGACCCGACGTTGTCGAATTACTGATAAGCAGTAAAATTCAAATGGTCAGTAAAATGTTCCAACATGTTCGCACGACTCACGAAGCGAATAAGACGATCAACAAACCCAATGGAAGATTCGTCACCATGAAGCCTAGAACACCAACTGTCTCGGCAAGATTTCACGACAGTCTGCAACAACTTCTCGACTCAATGTCTCAGTGAGTAGCTAAAAAAAAATCTCAGAAAATAATTAAGTTTTTTTTAATTGGAGAATTTATTAAAAAATTTGTTCAATCTTTTTTAACAGATGCAACCCTTGGTTCGTACGTTGCATAAAACCAAACACGGAAAAGGCGCCGATGAAGTTCGATATGCCATGCGTACTTGAACAGCTTCGCTATACCGGAATGCTCGAAACAATATGTATTCGTAAAACTGGATATCCGGTTCGTTTGCAATTCGGTCATTTTGTTGATCGTTATCGTTATCTCATCCCTAATCATTTGCCACGAGGAGCACCGAACAAAGAGCTGTGTCGCATAATTCTCGACAAATCCGCGCCTCAAGACGCTCACGAACAATATCAACTCGGTCTAACTCGAGTATTTCTTCGAGAATCGTTGGAAAGAAATTTGGAATACAACAGGGCGCTCATACTGGAGAGAGCTGCTATAACTGTTCAGAGGTAGAAAATTATGATCCTGCGCAAAAAGTCATTTTTTTGTAGCGAGACAAGATACGATTAACGACCGTGGATTTTTATTTCAGATACACGAGAGGTTTTCTAGAACGACGAAGATTCCTCAACATAGCACGAAGCACGATATTCATCCAGGCGGTTTATCGTGGCTACCGCGATCGCAAAAAGTATCGAGCGCTCAGAAAGGGAGCCCTGATGGCTCAGAAGATGTATCGGGGTAAAAAGGAGAGAGAACGATTTGCAGTGCTAAAAGAGGAAATGGTTAAAAGGGCGGAGATCGAGAGAGCTAGCAGGGAACGAGCAAAAGCGAAACAGCAGAGGGAAGAGCAAGAAAGAGCCTCGAGGGCTGTTGCTGGTGTCAATCACCTGGAAATTCCAGCAGAATTGGCTTTCATCTATAGCAAACTTGACGGTGAGAGTCCAAATTTTATTTCAATATTGAGAAATATTTGCAAACTTTTGAATGCCACTTTATTTTAGATTGGCAACCGACTCATACGGAGAGGAATCTTCTCAAAGTCGTGGGGACCGTAATCCCTATGTCACACTCCTACAATCTTCCAGCCGACATCGATCAGCACCAATTCTCAAAATTCACCAACATTTATTTCAAAAGTCACATTTTCGGTATGAAGAGAGAACCGATAAAGACACCATTTTTGGCGAAAGCCCGTGATCAAGATTACACGGATTCTTTGATGATATTCAAGATGATCCTGCGTTTTATGAATGAGAATAATCTCAGTGGGAAGAGAGAACAGGCATTGGGTGATTACATAGTGAACAAAGGAATAGTAAATGAAAAGTTACGAGATGAGATTCTCTGCCAATTGGCGAATCAAACTTGGAAAAACGAGAATGATGGGAACAAAGAGAGAGGCTGGCTTCTGTTAGCGAATTGTCTATCCGCTTTTCAACCGAGTTCGACGCTTTTTAAATATTTTCTGAAATACGTGTCGGATCACGCTTACGACGGTTACAAGGCTTACTGTCAGAGAAAATTGTTACAGGGTGAACGCACCCTTCACAAGATCATTAGCAATAATCAACCGACGAATCATCACGTACCGCGTACTTATCCACCCTGCGTCTTGGAATGGAGAGCCAACAGAAATCGTGTAAACATGGCACTTACCGTTGGCTTTTACGATGGGGAGACCACAACCTGCGCCGTTGATTCCTGGACCACCTGTGAGGAACTCGCCAATCTAGCTGTTCAAAATCATGGGGTAGAGAATTCAGGCTGGACAATTACGTTGTGGAATCAGTTGGACGCTCCCGATGCCATAGTCACCGAGACAAATGGCTTTGATTACTGCCTCGATCTTGTTTCCGAGATGGAACTTGCGCCAGCTTTCCCGGCCGCTAAACACATGTTCCTCGAGCAAAGAAAAAACAGCTTTCCTCCAATCAAGAAGAGAGAGGTAAGATAACGCGAACAATTGTAGGATCATTTTTTCCACCTAGGGACATAAAAATTTCGTAAAAGTTTTACAAAAATCAAAATTGTAATTTGCCGATATTATTTTGAACTAGATTTGAATATTTTTCTTATTTTTATATAACGGATAGATAAATCTGTATAATCTGAAGATCTAGAAACAGTACGAATAA
Organism: Tryphoninae sp. B BG-2022a; assembly: GCA_030523005.1. Classification (NCBI taxonomy): domain Eukaryota; kingdom Metazoa; phylum Arthropoda; class Insecta; order Hymenoptera; family Ichneumonidae; species Tryphoninae sp. B BG-2022a. The sequence goes on from JAPYZU010001675.1 coordinate 12,513, forward strand.
CTGACAATGTCGTTCAAGACCGGTGAGAGTCGAGAACGACACGTAAAAGCAATGGGGCAAACGAATTGTCAGTAGGGGGGAACTATTGTTACCGAGCGAAAATGAGAATACGCGAGCGTGAGAATGGTCGGATGTTTCCAGCGAGTGTGGGACAATGGTTGTAGCAATTGGCGCGTTGTAAAAATGATCCTGAAAAAGACGGGGGTGGTGGAAAGTGGTGGGCCAACGACTAGTCGCTAACCTTCATTTTTCGACCAATGTGCATTCACACACACACACACGTATATATCTATACTTATGTACGTGTATAGCAGCCTGGTAAAATGTCGTTCATGTTTGTTTCCATTCAGCACGCCCAAGCCATTCGAGAACTGGAGCACGACCTGGAGTTACCGGTGCTCAAGACCTTCCAGCCTCTCGAGAGAAAACCGGTGGCCAAGGTTGTCGTCGACAAGCCGGTGGAACCGGAAATTCATTCGCCGCGGAGACCCGCTGTGCCGCCACCGCAACCACCGATATCTAAACCATCGCCGGTTAGTAGCGATTTGTCAACCGTCTCCTCTTTTTTTCTTATCTTTTCACTACGAAAAGGAAAAGAAAGAAACAAATCACTATCTCCATTTTTTTGTTCGACAGCCGAGAAAGCAGTCGCACGAGCCGGTGCTCGAGTCAACCGGTGAAATGGGATTGTCCAGACAATCGGCACTGAACGATCGTTACTTCGAGAAGGAGAAACAACGTAGTCGCAGTTTGGACAATTTATTGCAAGCCGAGGTCGTACAATCACCGAGTAAATTAGCGACGCTCGGTCTCTCGTCCTCGAAATTAAACGAGAGATATCACAGTCTGGAGAGAATCGGCGAGGTGAACGCGGTGAGCAACGCGGAATACATGAGCAGCGCGGAAGTTACGCAGGAGAGAAAATATAGCAGAATAACGAGAACAACCGAGCCGAATATCGTCGAGGAGGAAGATTTGACGATCGACTTTGAATATCCGGATATACAGTCGGTCAGTCAGACCGGAAGGTCGGAGGACGATAAGAACAGTTACGTCAGGTCGCAGACGCGATTTATCAAGTCGCAATATCCAGGTAAAAAATTTTAATCTCCATGAAACGAACAAAATCGTAATGACAAATTTCAATATTTCGAGCTCTTCAACATACCGATTAATTGAAGAATTGAACATTGTACCGACAGGCAAACGAGCGTTACCGGGAAGTCAATCGAGTCGGGCTTACATCGAGAAGAGCGAATACGGCGGTGTCAAATCTTCGGCAATGTCGGACACGAGCGAAGCTCCGTCTTTGGCTTCTCACGTAAGACGGGTAAGAGTGCCCAGTCAGGCCTCTGACGTGGATCAATTTTTGGACGAATTGTTCATGCCTGTATTGGACGGAAATCTGGATGAACTTTCGGATGCGAGGAGTTTAGCCGCGAGTATAAAAGGAACCGGAAGAAGGTCGATGAACGATAAGAACAGTCTGCAGGACTTCCTGACTTCTGTCACTGGAAAAGTCGAGACGACTTTGACAGCCGGTGAAATATCTTTGAAAATAAAAGGGGGTGGGAACATGGATATTCCTAATCAGAACACGGCCTTCAACTTCAGCCCCCTGTCGCCTGGAATAATGTCACCACCGATGATGATGCCGATGTTCAGTCCTCAGCAACAATTGCCAGCCGGTCCGAATCCGAGTCTCAACATGGGTTCGGGTTTCATGCCGATACCTATCTACAATATGCAGGGGATGAATCTTCCCCAGTATCCAAACTCGTCACCTAACCAGAACAACGATATGGCAGCTTATCAGCAAAATCTTCAGCGCGCGTTCCTGCAAAGTGCGATGGCCCAGAATATGCAAATTCAACAACAACTGTTGGCTCAGAATCAAGCCCTACAGCAGCTGTTGGTCCAGAATCCACAGAACGGTGGACAGCAGTCTGGCACGTTCAACGAGACTGAGCCAGGACCTGCGAAAAAAACAAGTCAATCTTCTACCCCTACGAGCTCCAGGCAGGAAATAGTGACGGTCAAGGCTCAGGTCCACAGGTCGCAGAGTCCACCGAGGAAAGCTATGGAACTAGGAAGAAAAATTAGTGTTGATTACAGCAGGAAGATAAGCATAGACAGAAAACCGATCGAAAGGAAATCTTCGTCAACCACAGCGGAACTAAAAAGGACTAGTTCTGGAAGAGGAAATGTGGCTAGTAACTTTACGAATGTTCTAAGCGAATTGAAAAATCGTAAGAGCAGTATTGACAATAATAGCACAAGTGGAGTAATGAGTGGAAAGGGTGTACCACCGCCACCACCGATGCCACCACCACTCGAGTCCCACGACCCGTCGGAATCCAGACCCTTCCTCGATCCTTATGGAAGAGCCAAGACTGTCAGAATTGGAAAGTGGAGGTGGCCACCACCTAGTGACTCTAACGAGGCTGTAACTCAGGACAGTTTTATGGAATTCAAGTTAAGACAGCATCAGCAACAGAGGAAAATAACCCCACAGTATCAGGAATACAATCAGGGAGATGGTCAGCAAAACGATGGCAGTGTTGACTGGGAGGAATTTGAGATCGAGAATAGCAGTGAAGAAAGGCGAGAAGAGGTTCATGTACCTGCTGGACATGGATCGAAACATGAAAATGGAGTGGCGAAAGAAGACAGCGACAAGAAAAAGAAGAAATCCAAGTGCGTATAATTTTGTCAGATCAACTATTTTCATGAAAACTTAAACAAAATTTTCCAATCCATATTCCATGACCAATTTGTTTTCTAGATCGGGCTTTGAAGTAGGCGCCCACCGACCTTCACCCGGCAGCATTGGAAAATTAAAGCTCAGCTCGGAAATGAGACAAAGATTGGAAAAAGTAACGGCTAATCACAGCGTCCGCTCGACTAAGACAACGGAAAAACCAGCCCTACCGCGTGAAGATGGCAAAGTGAAAAGACTCGAGGATAACAGAAAGCTTTTACTGGAGCAACAATTAGCAGGAAGATGGGATGATTATGCGTCTACCGCTGATGACACGCAGAGCGTCACCTCCAAGGGAACGACGGATATGATGACGCAGGCACAGGTGGTCAGGACGCAGATCGAGAGAATGGAACGACCTGTACCACCACCACCGCCCATCTCACCCCCGCAGCCGCCGAGTCCTAGGGGTGGCAGCATGTACAGCACTAGGTAAACTCAATCAATCTTTTTCTAACCTATGCGATAGGAACTTGATGATGAAATAATTTCGAGAGGAAAGTTAATGCATGAAGAAAACATAGCGATGTTGACATAGAGTTGGTTATTTGCATTTGGGGTCAATCACATTGATAAATCATGCAATTGTAAAAATCTGCTACCATGTTACATTGTCAGTCAATCCGGAGTGCCGCAGCCTCGAAGTCCTCCAGCACCGGTCGAGCCCATTCACCGAGAAACAAACAACGTCCGTGCGTCACCTGACTCGGATAATCAAGATCATTTCCCGAAGAACCAACACGACATGTTCAGCCAAAGTCGCGATATATTCGCCTCTCAGCAACATCTTCGCGAGAATCACGAGCATCGCGTCGAATACACCGAAACTAACAAAGTGACGAGATCTCACGAGCAAAAAGCTAAAGATTTTTATGGAAAGGACAGTACCGATGTTGGCAGTACGACTCGCGGTGATCGTAGTTCGGATTTCGATTCGCGTCGCGATCACAGTGACATAATATTCGATCCAAAATTCGCACGCGACATGTTCGACAATTCTACTTCAAAACGCGATTCCTTCGGGATGTCGCGCGACTTGTCGCCAAAGTCTCGCGACAGTTTTGGCATGCCATCGTCTCGAGAATTTGGAGTTGTGGCGAATACGAGAGAGTCCTTCGTGGTTGCTCGTCAGAGCTTCAAAAAAATTGACAATGACATTGATCGACGGTCGAGCGTCGCCTCGACTCACCGCACTGACAAAATGGAAAGAATCGAGATCGAGGAATGGCCAGAATTTTTGAGGCCAGTTTTACCACCGGCCGAAAAACCGGAAATTGAAAAAGTACAAGAGATCATTGACACGAAGCTTTATCAGCCCACGTCTAGCGCCCATTTCACTTACAACAGAGTAACGTGGGCACTCAGAGTAAAGAAAGAAGTTTTCACACCCAACGAGACACTCGCCAGTCCTCTGGCTCTTCATCTCGTGTTCTGTCAAGTCGCTTACGACGTTCTCGCGACTTCCAGCATCCGTATCAACAAGGAAGATCGACAGAACATGCTCAAGCTACTCGACAATTACGGTGTTACCTTGGATAATCTACAGAGCACTCAGCACAAAATTACGATCAAGAAAAACGTCGTCGACGTCGCGAAACAGTGGCCGCTTTATTTTGCAAGGATATTTCCCGTGTCGGTGAGTTAGCGATCAATTTTTATACGATCATCCATCTTTCATAACTTCCTTTCACCCTCGAATCGAAATTAATTGTAGATCGGACCTCAACATCCCGAGGCCCAACACGTGGCTGTCTCCCATCACGGACTTCGTCTCATAAAGAGAAATCCTTCCGGCGATCTTTCGATCCTGGAGACTCTTCCACTCGAGGAAATCGTCTCGGTCGGTTCAACAAGGGCTGGAGTTTGCACCCTGCAGATTGCTTCGGGTGTCAGGCTACCTCTTCACACGACTCGAGCACCCCAACTCGCTGAAATGATAGGCAATTTTATCAGAGTGGTGAGTTATCGATTCATTTGATTCTTTTGCAATTCAAAACAAAATTACCGATAAATATAAAAGAAGAAGATTGCATGATTATGATAATTATAATTGTTGATACGTCCGATGGAGCGTGGGACAGGCTAATGAGCTTACGTAAGAGAAGTTGAAGAAATCGGTGGAGACATCGCCAATTGTTTTTTTTTTTCTGGTATTTTTTTTACTACGAGTGTTAGGCGAGTTATGCGAAGAGGCAATTGACGAGATGATCGTATAATGCCTGACACACAGGTGGAAATGAAACGAGCGCGTGGTTGGGGTATGCCGTGCGCGATAGGTGCGGCAAGCGTGACCTCAAGATGCCACGCATCTCATGTCGAGAGACGAGAGAATCGTCCAATGTGATTTTCTAATCGTCGATCTTTTACAGTCTTACCGTAGTTTCACTCGTAGATTCTTGACGCGATTAAAAAGAACATCTCGAATTTAGAGATTTTTCTACGCACGTACATGATTAATTGTCAGTTTGCCGCAATAACGTTAGTACGAATTCCTCTTTACGCGACGTCTCGAAATTGTTTTCGTTTTTATGAAGAACGCAATAATTTGTCGGTTTAAAAAAGTCGTACGGTAAATTTTGTCGTAATTCAGACATTCCGATATACAAACGAAAATAATTATATGGATCGATTTTGATGGACATCTGTGGTAACGCCCGGACGATTCGACGGTTCTCGCGTGTATGAAATAACTCCGGTGAAGAGTTTCCGGTTGCAGGAGCGAGTCACGCTCCCGGTCGTTTATCGGTTCGCTACACCTATCATTCGTCTCCGAATAATCTACAGTATTAAATCTCCCACACACGCGTACAAGCTCGAAGGGTACTTTGTTCGATTATGTAGCAAGTATTCTCTCCTATTCTTAATAGTACACGTGCACTTTCGGCTTTGCCCATAGCACACTACAGTCAATAACGTCGAGAGTTTCATATAGCAAAAAAGTAGAGACAAGAGCGTAATAACTCGTGCGTCTCACGAATCGAGCGAAATTACCGTGATACGAATGACGAGTGTCAACCCCGTTGTACCTACCGCAAGTCCTAAGACTGGAAGGAAACTCGTCACGGTTCTCTTGTTTCCATCGAATAAATTCCTGAATACAGTCACTAGCCACTTGGAATCTCTTCGTTCTTTTAATAATTAAAAAATCGCTTTTATCAATTAAAATTTCAATTTAACCGGAAATGAGTAATCACATAAAGCGAGGATTGAGAGAACGGGATGAAAGTGATAATTTAGGGTGTAAAAAACAGGAAAGATTGACAAGGTTGGCCAAGGACTGTGCCATTTGCCTCAAGGACTAAATACAGGTGCGCCACCTGCGCCTTCGGCAACAGGTACGAGAGACCGTTGAGTATAACGCGAGTGTGTATATATACAGTACGGTGCGTAAATCCGTGAAAGAAGTAGGAAGAGGAGAGAAAAAAAAGAAGGTGACCAGGGAGCGAGGAAAGGAAGGAGGGAGGAGCGAGGAAAAGAACATCAGCAAAACGCGCACCTATCTCGCCAACGGCCCGTGACCGATAGCCAGCTTCGGTTTATATATATATATATATATATATATATATATATATATATATATATATATATATTAGTGAACATACATATACACACACACACACACACACACACATATATATATATATATATATATATATATATATATATATATA